>PVKU01006571.1:0-101410 GCA_004027475.1 Anoura caudifer
GATCTACATCCAAGATTGCTCTATCCAGCAAAGCTGTCATTTAGAATGGAAGGGAAGATAAAGTGCTTCTCAGATAAGGTCAAGTTCAAGGAGTTCATCATCACCAAGCCCTTATTATATGAAATGTTAAAGGGACTTATCTAAGAAAAAGAAGATAAAAAATATGAACAGTAAAAAGACAGCAAACTCACAGGTATTACCAACCATACCTAAAACAAAAGCAAACTAAGCAAACCACTACAACAGAAGCAGGACACAGAAATGGAGATCACATGGAGGATTAGCAACAGGGGAGTGGGAGGAGGAGAGAGGGGGACAAGGTACAGAGAACAAGCAACATAGATGGTAGGTAGAAAATAGACAGAGGGAGGGCAAGAATAGTGTGGGAAATGTAGAAGCTAAAGAATTTATGACACATGGACATGAACTAAAGGGGGGAATGTGGGTGGGAGGGGGTGTGCAGGGTGGAAGGGAATGAAGGGGGAAAATGGGACAACTGTAATAGCATAATCAATAAAATATATTAAGAAAAGAAAAAAGAAAATGAGTGCTTTTAATAAATCTTTCTTTATTAAAAGCTTTAGGATCTAACAACTTTGTTAATTTTAGAGGATCTAAAAGCTTTGTTAGATCCTCTAAAATTTGGGAGAAAATTCCATTGTACTTAAAGGCTCACTGTATTTAACTTCAATAGTTCTTTTACTTATACTTACCTATGAGTCAATCAAAGAGTCACCCCTAATCAAGGCTTATACTCAAAAAATCCAAAAACCACTCAAGATTTAATATTCTGATTACATCTCAAGTATGAATAGTCTAAATTTAATTCCTTAAAAGTCAAGGCAAAAAACACGATTTAAGTAAATTAATGGTTAGAACTATACCTTTCTGCATGAATTCCCAAGTAGCGTTGAGCCATTAAAAGTTTTCTTTCCCAATGTTTATCATCACATTGAGTTAATGCTTCATTCAGCCTTTAACATGGTTTAATAAAGTGCTTTAAAAATATTCTGGCGGTAATGTTAGCGTTTAGGTTTATTTCCAGTTATTATTAGTTGATAATGATTAGCTGAAGTCTTTGGAAAAGATAACATATAGGTTGGCACTTTGTTATATCATCTTGTTCAAAATAATGACAGACTGGCTATAAAATTTCCAAGCTATTTGGGAGAAAATTCCATTGTACTTAGCTTACTGTATTTAAATGTTAACACATGCAGAAGGATGAGGTGACATTGTCTGATGCTTTTCCTGTTCCCCACAAATTCTTCAAATTACCCTCAGCAAATGTGAGAAACTGTGATTTTATAAACAATTTCACTATAACTGAATCTCAACAGCAATTACTGAGTAGTCTCTGGGCAGAGCAGTTTATTAAATATCAAGAAAGGTTACAAAAGGCAGTAGTAGTCATGGCTTACATTTCTAAAGAGCTTATAATCAAGAAAATAGAAAAATAGGAGAACCACAAATACACATATGTAAGTACAAGTAGTATGTAATTTTTATAATAATCGGTTCTTACAACCATTGTGAAAATTCAAAGCAAAGATGAGATGTTTATAGCATAGACAGAACCAAATGAAATTATTCTATAAAAAAGTATAGAAAAGTTGTGAATTATAAATTCCCTCTAGACATCTCAGAACATCTTAAAAGACCAATGTTTAATTTTATTTTAATCATCTACTTTTTTTTAGTATTGAGCATTGGTGACTAGAAATAAAGCTAGCTCTTGCAGATCATTTAATCAGGATAAAATAATTCAATCAGGATAAAATAATTCAATCACTATTAGAAATAGCTCTGAAGCAACTTGCATTAACTTAATTTTTTTTCATCTTTCCTAGGGCAGTCCCACTCGGGCAGTCCAGTCACAAATCAGAACCGATACGGTGGGAATCAGGGACAGAGGATTTCAAATCCTTTCTGAAATATCACATAATTAATGCCCTGATGCAGCTGACACCATTAAAAACTCTGAAATGCAATAAAGTTCAGAAACTTTATTGTCTAGAAATGATCACTACAGCTTCCCAAGACCAGTAAAAGTTATTTCAGGCCAGTAAGTCTAAAATAAACTTTCTTGGGAAAGTATTTCTTAGGAGTATTTCTACAATTTATAGCAAGTCAAAATAAATTAATCTTAATCTTCTTAATTAAACAAGATTGTGAGTTCCCATTTGATTCCACTGAAAATGAGAGTTAACATGACTCTAAGATATTTTTCTTTCATGTACCATTTATTATGTCCTATTTTAAAATATTTTATTAAGCATATTCTCCGTGCTACTTATGGTGGCTGACACAGAAATGAGAGGAATATATAAAGAGATAGGTAATGGCTACTTTGCTGCTGTGGGTCACAAAACACTATTAGAACGGACGACTCTTCCTGATTTCCACATTTCTCAGGTGAAATGAGAATCACTTATACTACGTATCCTCAGGATACTAGAAACTGAAGAAACTCTAGTAACTAAGTTAAACTACTGTCTTTGAATTTACTTAATTTGCTTATTGGTGATAAAGTTTACACAGGAAAAATAAAATGATGTACCACAAAACTACATTAACTGTATCAATGGCAACTAACAAAAGTAAGTATTAATATTAGCTCCCTCATTCCAGAAAGAATGCATGGCATTATACTATCATCATGTATACTTTTATAGTAGCTAGAGCTACTATAAAAAATTACCATGGACTGGGTGGCTTGAAGAACAAATTCACTTCTCACAGTTCTGGAGGCTGCAAGTCCAAGCCTCTTATTGGCCTAAGGTTTAGGTTCTTGGTAAGGGACCCTTTCCCAATTTGTAGAGATCTGTCTTCTTGTTGCAGCTTCACATGGCAGAGAGCAGGAGGAGAAATAAGCTCTCTGCATTCTCACCTTGAGAGGGCACTCATCCCATTATGTGGGCTCCACCCTCATGACGTAATTGCCTCCCAAAGGCTCCATCTCCAAATGCCATCACGCCGGGGATTCAAAATGAGAATTTGGGCAACGGGGGTGCCGCAAACATATAATTCATACCACCAAGTATATAAATAACTCTCAAAACTCAACAATAAAATAACAATAAACATAAGCAAATATTTGGACAGAAATTTCACCAAAGAAGAGAAATGAATGGCAAATCAGTAAATGAAAAATAAATGTTCTATGTATTAATAACTAGGAAAAAATTAAAATTAAAATTATAATGAAATACAGATACACAGATATGAGAGTGTTTAAAGTTAGAAAGTCTGATCATAGACTAGAGTATGGAGCAACTCATGCAGTGCTGGTGGGAACACAAATGAAAAAAAACCACTTAGGATGACATTTTGGCACTTTCTTAAAAATTTATACTTTTTAAGTTACATTTACCAGATGAGCCAGCCATTTCATACCTAGGTGTTTCCTCAAGAGAAATGAAAGCATATGTTTACATAAAGACATATATAAATAAATGTTCAGAGCAGTATTTCTAATAGCCCCAAATTGGAAACTATGCAAACGTCCATCCACCAATAAATGTATTTTAAAAATGTAGTACATCTACAAGGTATACCTATCTAGAAAAAATAACTATTGACCAACACAACATGAAGAAACCCCAAAATCACCATGTGGCAAGACCAAAAATGAGAACATACTGTATGATTCTATTACATAAAATACAAGAACATGTAAACTGATATATGTAGACAGAAAGCAGATCAGTATTTGGTTGTGGCTATGCAGAAGGAGAGCAAAGAGGATTACAAAGGGGTGACAGGAAACTTATAAAAATGATGAATATGTTTATTATCTTAATAGTGCTGACATTTCCTGGGTCTTCTTGTATGGATGCATGTGCATATGTATATATATGTTTATCAGTAATATATAAAATGTACCAAGCTCACACTTCAAAGAAGTATAGTTTGTTGTATGCTAATTATACTTCAATAAAATTCTTTTAAAAAAAGAAAAAAGATGTCATCATAGGCATTTGTCTATCTGTCACTAAAAAATGTAAGGTCCACAAAGACAATAACTTTTTTATCTGATTTATTAACTATATATTGCTAATATTAATGTTAATTAGCTAATATTAATGCTAACTAATATTACATATTAAGCACTCAAGAAATGTTAGATAAATGAATGGCAGTGAAAAAGATAAAACAGAACTATGAATCAAAAAATATAGACTCCGTGCATTTTAACTTCATTTCAAGTACTAAGCTTATAATAAAAGTATCAATAATATCCAAAAGAAATACATGCTGAATTTACATGAGTCAAAGTAGTATTAGTTTTATTCTCCTACTAAAATAATTTCACTGCTTTGTCTCTTTAATATTTTTATTGAGAATTACACAACTTTTTAAATTTAACAATAATAATAACAGCAAATATATAGAGTTCACTATGTGTCAAGCACTGTTCTAAGGATATAAAATATGGTAACTTACTAATCTCTATAAAATCTTTTAAAGTAGGTTTATTTTTTTCTCATTTATAAGAATAGTCAGAGCCTGGATTTGGTAAAAATATCAAACCTTTATACTTCAAATGTTGCATCTATATTTCATTTAAATATATTTTCAATATTATTAGTTTATAAATCACTATTTCATCCAAGCTTTCTTGCTCGCAAAGTTTTTTCCCTCCTCAAACCAGAACAAGGCCTTACAATTCCTTGACTATTATTTTTGGACCATAAGACACACCTAGGTTTTAAAGGAAAATAGGAAAAAAATTTTTGAAGCAAAAAATGTGCTAAAATATTTAATAACATAAATAACATAATATTTCACCAATGTAAATGTAAACAGAACTCAACAGCAGCATTAACAACCATTATTCCCCCCAAATTTGGGAAGGGAGAGGGGAAAAGTGCATCTTATAGCAAAAAAAACACGGTACTTATCTTATTAATTGCAACTGCCTACAACTGCCTTTCATGCAAGAGGAGAACTTTTTCGCTTCTCAATGCTAGAAATACTCAATCCACTCAGTCATAGTTTCCTCTAATTTGGAAGAAAAACGTTAAATCTTCTATCATAGTCTTCCCTCTCTCCCTTCTCCCTGCCCCAAAGCCTGTAGCTACTGGTAGTTTCTGGAAACATGTTAAAATATTCAGATCCTGGGAGAAAACCAGACCATCAATGTTAATTAATATAAGAAGCTTAACTAATATGTGTGTGTGTGTGTGTGTAATTGGAAGATGGCAGTGCTGTGTTGGAAAGACGAGTTTTGAGAAGGAATAGCAGGAATCTATAAAACTATAAGGAGTGATAGGTTCTAGAAAGCCTTAAGTAAAATATGGAATAATTAGTAACTGAAATTAAGATACTTGGAGAGCATATCTCTAACTCTAGAACTTGGTAACAAGTAGGAAAATAATATATTTTTCTAAACCACATAGTTTGATATTTGAGTTCTAGTCACAATACAGTTTTCCATTTTTTATCTTCTTACTTTTTACATCAATGGGAATGTATGATTGATCTTATTAAACCTTCCACACCACAAATTTGATACCAAGGAGCAATGTACATACCATTCATGTTGAAATCAAAACAAAAAGTTTCATATTTACTTATGTTTAAGTGCTCATAATTTTGGCCAATAAACAAGCACACAAAAGAATGACAGTTTGCAGGGGAAAAATGGCCTTTTACACACTTGAGAAGATGCTGAAACTCACTAGTAATAAAGGTGCAAAGTTATAATAATATAAACATACTATTATGATATGTAAATACCATATGTAATAGTATGTACATACTATTTTTTTTACATATCATATTACCAATAACCAAGCAAAACACACATGTATTGGTGAGGATTTGGATAAACAAGCACTTCCAAGCATTACTCATAGAAGTGAAAGTGGCACAGTATTTATAGAGGACAATTTGATAATATTTATCAAAAGTACAAACACATTTACTAGTTGATGTAGTAAGATCAAGATTAAAAATTTACCCTGCATGAGTGCCAGGAGGCAGCTTCCTCCTGGGCAATCTCCAGAGGCCAGGAAGCAACACTGCACCCTAAGCCCTCCCCCTACACAGGGCCACAAAGCAGTGAAGCAGGTTGCCCTGCCTGGTAATTACCTAAGACTCCACCCCACACAATTTATAGGTTCCTTTTCTACAATAGGCTACACTACTAAGACAGGGAGTCAAAGCAGCTCTACCTAACACACAGAAACAAACACAGAGAAGCTGCCAAATTGAGAAGACAAAAAAAATTATGTCCCAAATGAAAGAAGACAACAAAACTTCAGGAAAAGAACTAAATAAAATGAAGATAACCAACCTGTCAGATGCAGAGTTCAAAACACTGGTATCAGTATGCTCAAAGAACTCATGGGGTACTGCAACAACATACGAAAAGACCCAGGCAGAAATGAAGGTTGCACTAAAAGAAATAAAGAAAAATCTACAGGGAACCAACAAGGAAGAAAAAAGCATTCAATCAAAAGAGCAAGAAGAAAAGAGAATTAAAAAAAAAAAAAAAACCCACAAGAATAGAATGAGGAGCCTCTGGAACATCTCCAAAAATGTCAACATCTGAAATCATAGGGGTATCAGAAGGAGAAAAGGAAGAGCAAGAAATTGAAAACTTATTTGAAAAATTAATGAAAGAAAACTTCGCTAATTTGGTGAAGGAATAGACATACAAGTCCAGGACGCACAGAGAGTCCCAAAGACGTGGGACCCAAAGAGGAATACACCAAGGCACATCATCATTAAAATGCCAAAGGTTAAAGATGAAGAGAGAATCTTAAAAGAAGCAAGGAAAAGGAGACATTTACCTACAAAGGAGCTCCCATAAGACTGTCAGTTGATTTCTCAAAAGAAACTTTGCAGGCAAGAAGTAGTCAAAGTGATGAAAAGCAAGGACTGAAAACCTAAATTACTCTATCCAGCAAAGCTATAATTTAGAAATGAAGGGCAGATATAGAGTGATTCCCAGACAAGGTAAAACTAAAGGAGTGCATCAGCACCAAGCCATTATTATATGAAATGCTGAAGGGAATTATATAAGAAAAAGATCAAAACTATGAACATTACAATAGCAACAAAGTCACAACTATCAACAACTGAATCTAAAAAACAAACTAAGCAAACATGCAGAACAGGAACAGAATTGTACATAATGTAGATCATATGGAGGGTTTTTAACTGGGAGGGGCAAGGGCGAGAATGTGGGGAAAGGTACAGGGAATAAGAAGTACAAATTGGTAAGTACAAAATAGACAGGGGGATGTTAAGAACAGTATAGGAAATGAAGTAGCCAAAGAACTTATACGCATGACCCATGGACATGAACTAAGGGAAGGGACTGCTGGAGGGAATGGGGGGACCAGGTAGACAGGGCAAAGGGGTGGAAATTGGGACAACTGTAATTGAGCATAATCAATAAAAATATTTTTAAAAATTTACCCTGCAGATTAAACTTGCAGAGATACAAAATACCACATGTACAAAGCTATTCACTGTAACATTACTGGCTTATTAAAATATTTGGACATTACAAACTCTGTAATACATACACATTAGTATCCTATTCAGACCTAAGAAAGAGAATGCTTTGCATCTCAATAAAGATCTCCAGTATATCTTAGGAAAAAATGTCAACATATATAACAGTGTAAATATGTTACCTTTGTATAAGATAAAATGTATGTATATGTTTTCTGGTCTACCCTAGACCCTATTAAAACAAAAATTTTATAAAAGTTGTTTTCTGTAGGAAGTGATGGGGGTAGACTAAATAGGAATGAAAATGTGAGTCATATGTTAGAAAACACTTTTATATTGTTTTGTATATATTATCTCCTCAAAATAAACTACATAGAAACACTCTTCCGCTGTTAACACTCTGCCATGAACATTTACAAAAATGTACTAAAGAATGTGATATATGATAGTGAATTATTGGGGGAAAAATCATTTTTCCTGACAGTAAAATCAGTGCAAGCACTGCCATAACAAGTAAAACTGATTAAACACCCAATTCTGTAATTCAGGTTCTCAACAGATCTATATTTTCCTTTGCTAAAAGGCCACGGACAGAGGGGAGAAAAAGCACTGCAGACAAATCAGAAACTATAGAAAAAATATAACATAAAACATAATATTCACTAGAGTCTAATACAAAGACAATCATTGTCAGCATTTTAGAATACTTCTAGAGTCTCTTGTTCCCTGTTCTTTTTCATACACAGTATGAAATATTTATATTTGAAATATTAATATTTGATACATGATATTAGATATGCTGACATTAAACATACTGAAACACAGTATCTGAGACATGAATATTCTAGACTAAACATTGCAGAAATTTTCATAGATCATAGACTAAAGAGAATGTAAGAGAAGCCTGATTCTTTTTTGGACACAGTCATTCAAAATTTTTTATTAGATACCTACAATGTGCCAAGCACTGTGTTGTGCCCTGGGAGCACAGTCCTAAGCAGGCTAACGTAATCCTGGCCTTCACACTGCTTATGGTCTGCAGCAGAGGTTCTCAAATTTGGGGCCCCAAGATCACTTTATACCTTCAAATTTTGATGACCCTAAACACTTTTATTTATATGGGTAATAGCTATCTATATTTATCATATTAATCATTAAAACCAAGAAAATTTAAAGTACATAATTTATTTAATGAGTAATAGACCCATAATGTGTTAATACAAATAGCATCTTTAAACGAAAAAATAACATTTTCTGAAGCGAAGGTTAGTGATAGAAATGGCCTTTTATTGTTATCATTTTTGTAGTACATTTTGCAAATCTTTTTAATATCTGAGTCAAAAGAAGAATGCTTGATTTTCATATCTGTTACAGCACTCAACATGTTGCAAAATGTGGTTTGGCTGAAATCTATGAAGAGAAAAGTGGCCTCACACAGATGCATGGCTGGAAAACAGAAGAGTATTTTAACAGTATTTTCAGATACTTGAGAAAATTCTCCTTAATATATACCAAATTTCAACAAATGGTAGTTTCTTGAGGTTAGCTGCTAGCTCAAAGCATATCAAAAAACATTTCATACTGTTATATGAAAATGTTTGTACCTTTTTTTAAAGCAAAAAAAGGGCAAGGGAGGGAGAAAGAGAGGGAGAGAAACATCAGTGTGAGAGAGAAACATCAATTGGTTGCCTCTTGCATGTGTCCTGCCCTGGGCCTCAACGCTCAACCCAAGTATGTGCCCCAAATGGGAACTGAGCTGGCGACCCTTCGGTTTGTGGGACGATGCCCAACCAACTGAGCCACACCAGCCGAGGCTACCTTGTATTTTGAGTGGGTATTTTATCCATGCATGATTTTGTAACAGCATGCACTGGTCATTTGGAAATTATTGGTTCTAAGCAATAACAAATCTTTAAAACATTGATACTTTTCAGTATTCAATATTAAAAAATCAGATCCATTAATTTCTCCATGGATGGCAATCTCATGCTGGCATATATAACTTTTATAAAAATTATAATTTTTACTTAGAAACCAAATTTTTTCACTGGTAACAAATACTGCTAGTTTTTTGTCTTGAGTGATAGTTTTACTTCATTGATATTTGAGAAAAATGTCTGCAAAATACTCAAGCTTGGATGACCGTAGATTTTTAGTCATTCTTTTTAGTAAAAATGGTGTTTCACAAAAAAGGCAGCTTGTTCACTGAATTCAGTCATGCGAGTACTTTACACATATATCCCATTTCATCACATAGAATGTTAACACACACCTTGCATATAACAAATGTTTTAAGCCATGAAAAGTGACCTGTGTATTCCAACACCTGAAATACTGTCCATAAAACATTTTCAAAGTTGTTGAAATTTAAAAATTTATCAAAATTCATGACAGATCATTTCTTTTGCAAATGTGGATATTAAGGAGAAAAAAATCTTACAACAGTTCAAGAGATTACGAAGTTTTCAATAATGTGATAAGTCAGCATTATAAAAATAATTCAAAAGCCACATTCCCTAAATATTGTTGCTTGATTAAAATCAGTAGAGTCAAATAACAGCATCTATATTTCAAGGAATCTAGTAGTTTTGACTTTCCAAGAATAAATGCTATTTTAAGCTAAAACAGAGTATTCTAAAAGATTTGCATTTATATCTAGATTTTTCCATATCAGAAACCAAACTGTATTCATTAGTTATTTTTTTTCTGAAAATTGTTCTTGGATCACTTTAGTTGGTTTAGGAAATATTATTTTCATATCCAAGTATAAAACTCCTTTAATGCAAGGCTAAAACATAGTATTATTCATAGAATGCATAGTACTGTCCAAATTTTAATATGAATAAATTTATACTGGTGTCTAGTATTTCATACTGGATTTGAACCTCAATTACGATAAAGCCTCCCGCAACTATCAGCACTGAGAACTCTGCTATAGGCCCCAGTCACTGCAAAATAAGTATGTAAATAAATAAATTACAACAAATAAGAAATAAAAAGATAACTTGTTATTTGTTATATCTAGGGAACTCAAGAAAACAAACTAAAAACTATTAAAATGAGTAAGATATCTGAAAAAAAGAGGCTAGATAAGAGATTTATATTAAAAAACCAAAGCATTTCTATATGCTAATAATAACCAATTAGAAAAAGCCATGGCAATAGGGTGGGAAGAAGCCCATTGAAAATTAAAATACATAAAATGCCTATAATAAACATAATAAGAAATGTGATAACCATACACCAAGAAAAGACTTCATACAACATCTAGAAACTATATTGGGAAAAAACAAGTAAGTCTGAGTACATAAAAATCTAAACCTTCTGTATGTCACTGTAATGTTGAAAACTTAGATAAATATAAGACAAAAGATTATTGTCCATATCAAAGAGTTGCTAAAAAATTGAAAGTAAAGATCAAAATGTTAACTGAAATGTAAAAACAATTAAGAAATAGGTAATTAACAGAAAACAAATAGGCAATCAACTATTAAACTTCATCAAATAATCTATACACAGCTTTTAAATGAACTTTTTCAGTTTTATCAAACTGGCAAAAAGAGAAGTTCTACTAAACAGTATTAAAGAGGGAAATAGGCCTTAATATACATACTCTCTCTAATATATGGGGTATACTGTTAGAGGGAAGTGAGTTTTAAGCTATATAGTGCCCCCTTATCTGTGGGGAATTTTTTCCAAGACCTCCAAGTGGATGCCTGAAACCACAGATAGTATCAGTCCCTTTATATGAGATCTGTCTGGAAAGTATGCAGCCACATATTATGAAAAATAGAGATTTTTACTGATGAAGATACAAGAAACATTGTACATAGGCCAATGACACCTCAGTCCCCTTCAAAGTAGGCACCTTGGGACCTCAACATTTCTCCCAGTGTGTCGTCCACTGTTCAAAAAACTGCAAAATCCTTTGTTAAAATTGCCATTAGCTGCTCTGTTGTATTTTCCTGAATCTCATCAACAGTCTGAAATCACTTCCCTTTGGGAAAGACAGGCATGTGTCCCAAATGGGAATCAAACTGGTGACCCTTCCTTTTGGGAAATGACAGAAGTTGCAGGGCACCAAATCTGGGCCGTAGAGGGGCTCAGTCACCTGGTGATTTGATCTTTTGCCAAAAACTGCATGAGACGTGATGCATGAGAAGGCGCATTATCGTGATGAAGATGCTGACCACCAGTTGCCCATAGCTGCAGTTTTTTGTTTTATCTCTCAACCAACAAAGAACATTGAGGTAGCACTCATTAATTATTTAGCTTGGAGGGGCATACTTGTGATGGAAAACATATTCTCAATCAAAACACACAGTTAACACGGTCATGATCTTGCTGCGTGCGACTTTGCCATGTCTTCTTCCGACATGAGAACCAGCCAACTGCCACTGGAATGACTAGGCCCATCGTGATGGGCTTTCACTTCCAGATTATAGCCATAGACAAGACCCACCACTCATCTGGTTATGACCTTCTGGAGGAAATCTGGTTCATTGATAGAGGTTTGAATCAAGTCATTAGAGACTGCAACGTGATATTCCTTCTGCTCTGGTAGCAGAAGCTATGGAACAAATTTTGCCACAACACATTTCATGCCAAGATCCTGTGTTAAATTCTCAGACACAGTAGTTTTTGCAACCCTCCCCCGCCCCCGATCAGCTTCTAGTTCTCACACTGTCAGTTGCCAGTCTTTGTTGACTGCAGCTTGTACATGTTTACCATTCTCAAAAGTTCTGATTGTTGCAGGCTTTGCAGAACATGGATCACTTTCAATGGATTCTCAACCCTCTTTGAAGTGTTTGTGCCACATTTTTATTTGCCCTGCACTCGTTGCATATTTCCAGAAAGCTTTCTGAATCCTCCAAATAGTTTCTGTGGAGGTATGTTCAAGTTTAACACAAAATTTGATGCAGATTTGTTGCTCTACTTGCTCATTCATTTTGAATGTGACAGCCCCAAGGTACATGTGCTCACTCAACAGCATCTACCACCCCCACTGACTAGTACAGTGAAGTTGTCATTGTTCACCCATGTGCATTCCAGTCCACTCTCCTTGGCTGCTACGTTACACTGATGTTGTGCGAACCGTTCTTGTTATGGTAACAACGGCTGGACTTTTTCCAGATAGGCCTCATATGTTATGTTTTTTCCTATATGTGCCTACCTATGATAAAGCTTCCTTCATAAATCAGGCACAGTAAGAGATTAACAACAACTAATAACAGATTATAATAATATATTGTAATCAAAGTTATGTAAATAGCTTTGGTGCCAATATTAAGTAAAATAAGGGCTACTTGAACACAAGCACCTTGATACCACAACAGTTGATCTGATAACTGAGATGGCTACTAAGTGACTAGTGGGTGAGTAGCTTATACAGCATGGATACACTAGGCAAAGGGATAATTCATGAAGCGGGGTGGTGTGAGATTTCATCTCACTACTCAGAATGACACAAAGTAAAACTTATGAATTGTTTATTTCTGGAATTTTTCATTAAACATTTTTTGGAGTATGCGTATCATGGGTAACAGAAACTGTGGAAAGTGAAATCACCGATAAGGAGGGACTACTGAACTATTTATGGGAATATAAACTGATACAGCTAGTCTGGCCAGCAATATGGTACCTATTTAAATGTAAAAATTTTCACAGCCATTCTATTTCTTTGCATATATTTTATGGACATATGTGTACTATAAAGCATATAAGAGTACCCTTACTTCAACAATTATGTTGTGGAAAAAACTGGAAACAAGCTAGGGAAATAGGTTATTCATGGTATGTCAACATGATGGAATACTATTTCAGCCATTAAAATGGATACAGAGAGAGCAATATTTCTGAGGCATGAATGTGCATTAAAATTCACCTGGTGAGCTAGGTAAAATAGCCACTGCCTCTAACACAGAGAATCTGAAATTATGCCCAGGAGTCTTCATTTTTAGTAACCCAAAGGATTTTGATAAAGGTAGCAACATGGGCCACTCTGAAAAACAATGGTCTGTAAAAGAGGAGAAAAACAATTTCTAGAATAATACGTATTCTATGACTACATTTATGTTTTTTATAAATTTATTTATTGATTTTAAAGAGAAAAAGAGGAAGAGGGGACACAGAGAGAGAGAGAGATAAAGAGAGAGAAGACAACATGTTGATTTGTTTATGTCCATTTATTTATTCATTCATTGGTTGATTCTTCTATGTGTCCCAACTGGGTATCAGACCAGCAACCTGGGCATGTGCCCTGACTGAGAATGAAATCTACAACCTTGGCAAATCAGACAATATTCTAACCAACTGGGCTACCTGGCCAGGGTCATGCTCATGTTTTTAAAGAATATTTGTAGATTTAAATATGGATGATGTACACATGAAAGTAAATTTGTAGGAAAAAAGTCTTAGATCACAATGATGATCTCTGAGGAAGGAAATTATCTATTTGGGGATGGGTAAATAAGAGGACTGCCACAGTTTACTCTATAAATTTATATAGTGTATTTTTAGAATCAAGAATATGCTTATGTATTAAATATATGTTATGAAAAAAACATAAAAAATGTAGGATTGCCATCTAAAATACTGACAAGCTGATGGCATTTAATTACTTTTTGACTTTGTGTGAGACATTCCTTTCTATTCCCCTCATACTTATGCATGCCTCCATGCATTCTCTCAGCAGTACAGTAACAGTTCACAATCAGAATATTGCTTCTTCACAATACCAGGCCTCATTCTGCTGACTAACTTGTATTTAAGGGAAAATTCTCAGGGATGAGGTTTGGCCCTATTACTGCAAAAGCAATGGTTAAGCAGGGCAGACAAATGTGGGTTTGAGAAACTGCTTCCTGCTGTAGTTTCTCAGTGGTAGAACACTGATGGGTAGAACAAGAGAGTCACGGTGACATCGGGGAGCATGGCCTGGCTCACTAGGTCACTAGGCCTGGCTGTGTGGGGTGAGGGCTAAAGACTTAAGTAGGGATTAGTTTAAAATTCACATGTTATCTAGTGAACTAGAACATTAGAAGACGTAATAGTATGACCACATGCTATCATGGCATGAAACTAATTAGATAGTAACTATGCACTTATACATAGATTTCTCAGTAACCAAGAACAGTTCCATAAAATTTACATTTTGATATCACAACATTAATAAAAATGCAAACAGCCACATAATTACAGTAACATATGATATTATAATGCACGAGTCATAAACTGTCTTAGTGGTGGATAATGAGTTTAGCCTAAATTATTCTTGAAAGCTTTATAGAATTAAGAGTTATTTCACCTCAAACTCAAGTTCTGCCTCTTCTAAGGGAAATGAGAGCAACTAGCCTACCCTTGGCAATGTATTATGGAACCAGTTTTACACCTAGAAGAGGAAAATAATTATGTTTTTCACCTGCTTAATTTTATAGATACAATTTCCTATCAATTTTCTTTCTGAAATTTCCATCACTTTTCCACAGAACTCTTCATTTTCACCAGAATTATGCTTTTGATTATCCAAATTACTATAAGTAACATTATTCTAATCAACAACTAATTTTATCCCATGCTTCAAAAACTTCTACCTCCAAAATCAATCCACCTGGGAAGCCTTCCCTGACTTCAGGAATATTAGAAGTTGCAGTTTGTACCACAGCCAACTTAAATTTTTCAAGAAAAAGCTTCCTTTTATCTTTATTTAGCAGCACCTACATACATAGCAATCGTATTTCCTTAACCAAAACTCAGGATAAATGATCTGAGACAAATGATTTTTTTCCAACTCATAAGCTTTTATAAATACTTAACTTGAAATATTAAATAATAACATGCTAGATAATCAATGGATTATACAGACAAGAATAAAAAACATTAGAATTATCCTAGAAAATGACTAACAATGCTCTAAAAAACATGCCCAAACAGGATCCAGAAATCCTCTGATTAACTGCTTCCTTTGCAGAAAAAAGAAGAGAGTTATCCCTCTGCAGCAGTTACCGGCTCTAGTTAAAAGTTTTGTTGACATTTCACACTATTGGTTAACATTATTTATTTGCCAAAAGAAATGTAAGGCTACACACTTCATGTGAAAACAAGAGGTCACCAAAAATGGCCTGTCTTCACCTCTAAGACATTCAACTTGTGTAACATGACAAAGCTGGTACCCATTGTCAGTGGGTACACCTGCCAGGAATGTTCCTCCCTACCCATGCTGGGGCAGTAGATTGATTATATGGTCAACTAAGAAAGAAAAATTGAAAATACATCAAAAGATATATTCCCTTGAAGTTTTCCAACAAATTAATTAATTGGTGAGCACATGATTTGCCTTATTCAAGTTGAAGATACAGGGCATATTTTAAGAATCAACTATTATAGAACATTCCCACAGGTAATAAAATCCCAATATAGGGTTACAGCCCCAATAGGTTGCATGGGTGATATAGGAAAAACAAAACAGAAAAAGTTAAAGCTAAGAATAACATTCTGATGTTGCTCTGAATATGCTCCTGAGGTGGAGCATATTAATCTAAGGATAGAACACGAGATAGAAGCACTGAATCAATACTTTCAAATGAATTACTGTAAACTGATTGTAAAAGAAATTTTTTAAAGTTATTAAAAATGTAGTTGGCAGCCCAATATTCCTACCCAGACTTTTAAATTGGAATCCAATCTTTTTGTTGCTAAATAAAGAAAAACTGAAATTTAGACCTTGAATATACTGAAAAAATTACTCCAAGGAGAAAAAGTTCTTCATGACACCCTACCCAAAGACATTCAATTCTTTACTTTTTATTTTATATAAAAATGCATATTTTATAATAAATCTCTATGTCAATAAAACTGTATTAACAATGTCTTCAGCCATGGCTTCAGTAAAATTTGTCCTCCTACTACAGTGTTAGTTACAGTGCCTTAGGTCTTAGGTACAGTGGCCATTACTTTTATCTTACCAATTTGTAAATGACATTTGATCACCTAAATGTTTCAAGGAAATTATTATATATTACTATACAATATAATTTATCATGAAAGATAATATTTTGAAACAAATAATATACATTGCTTAGTACTTTTTATTTTATTTCAAGTATACTCATGAACACTTACCTGATATAGAAGGTCTTTTTGAGGCAAAGGGGGGTATTGTTCTTCATACACAGGAGGTGGTTTATGTGTGGGTGGAAGGTCAATCCTGCATTAAAAAGGTTAAAAAAATGTGACTGCCACATTTAGCAAAAATAAAAAGAGAAGGGAAAAAACAACCAGTGATCTCTCAATTTTTGAGGATATTTTCCTCATACTAACATTTATATACTAGTGTACACTACAAATTTAATTTAGCTCTTACATTTCTACTAACCTATCATATATGGGAAATAAACTGGTTTTAAAGGTTTCAATGTTTAAGACAATCTAATAGATGAATATTTAAAGAAGCAATTCCAGTAGAAGCAGTTTTTGCAAAATCTTACTAAGCCAGTGATATAGTACATGACCAATTTATTTATGTATTGCACATTTTAAAATCTAACTGTGCCTGCTAACATTTTAAAGACAATAAACATGTGGCCTTGGCTGGTGTAGTTCAGTAGACTGAGCGCGGGCTACAAATCAAAGGGTCGCTGTTTTGATTCCCAATCAGGGCACATGCCTGGGTTGCAGGCCAGGTCCCCAGTAGGGGACTTGGGAGAGGCAACCACACACTGATGTTTTTCTCCCTCTTTCTTTTTCCCTTCCCCTCTCTCTAAAGTTTAAAAAAAGGCAGTAAATGAGTGTAATGGAAGGCACTTAACTCTAAAGAGTCATCAAAGTAATTTAAAAGACTACCTCTAAAAATGAAATGAAAGAAGTTTAGATTGTAATTGGAAACACTTCCAACACTGATTTTCAAAAGCATGGCACTCTTAGAATATTTACCATGCAAATTAGTATTTTCAATCTATTGACCTTATACATCTTGCAACTGGAAATAAACAGAGACCATTACAACTTTTAGAGATGCATTTTTTGCCAAAAATGACCTAATCTGTTAAAAAAAACTAGTATTTTCATGCATGTTAAACATGGTTAAATTATAATAAAAATAGAGTTAAATATATCTTGCAGGTTTCTGCATGTTAAAAAACCATTTTATATATTCGAACTTTTGAAGATCAAAGGTAAGTAATTTCTAGTACTTATGATTAGTAAGTCAAACAATAATGTTACCTATATTAAAGGATAAAGAGAATGCATATTAGAGAGGACCGAGTAATTACAAATTCTCTGTGGTCTAATAAACTTCTCAATGTGGGCATTAAATAATATTTTAAATAAATAGAATTCAAACAATAAATAAAATGGTTACATGGACTTACTAGTCTATTAGTAAATTATGTTTTTGAAAGTATAGAAAATCGTGAGATAATCTGGGAACTAAGATGAAGTAAATCACATACTAGTCACTCTTGAAATACTAAAGAACTTTTCTTACAGAAATTGCACTGAAAGAGTTCAGTCTTTCTATTTAAATTAATTGCTTCCTTTCATCTAAGGAAAATCTTAGCAACTTAATAGGTCCATGGGGCCATAGGTCATTTAGGTGAGAAAACTGAGGACCATGGAGGTCATGTGACTTGTTCATGGTCATAGCACTAATCTGATCTTGATAAACTCAGAATAACTCCCAGGCATCTTCAATGCAAAATGATGAGTGCTATAACTGTGACAGATTATAAATATATATGAAGTATTTGTAAACACAGAAGAAACACAATTTTGAGAGCCAGCCTTATGTCCTAATATAAAAACTGTAATAACTATACAAGAAATAATGCCATTTGTATAGAACTTCAGAGTCCATAAACATCATCTTATCATGCTCTTATCACAATGATGTGACATGAGTAGAACAAAATTATTCTTATTTCACAGATGAAGCCACAGAGCTATTGACAGAATTAAATGAATTGGGACATTGGTCTTTTGATTCTACAGCAAGGTGCAATTTCTGCTTTCTAATTCTATCTCAATGATTAGGCCAAACATATTGCTTTCTCCCTCACTAAAAAAGATGCCCATTTTTACAATTAACCAAAACCAAAATCCTTTAAGGAAAAAATTCTAAAACTCTTATGTATTTGATAACTCGTCTGTTGAAAGTTAAGTTATAGCTATATATAAGACAGACATATACAATCTGAAGAAGCCATTAAACTTCTAAGGCTTTTTTTAAATATGTCTTTTAACTACTTCACCAAACTTACATTTTTTTTTCAGAAGGCAGGACAACACTGAGTGTCATGTTGCCATTGGAAAGGTGTCTAATGTGCTGTAGGTAAAGACGATGTCTAATATATTTGTGTCCAGCAGCCCCTTGACAGTGTATTTACCAACATGTGATCTGAGACATGCTGATGAGACCGTGGTCATCGCACTAAGATCTAACAGTGCCTTTACTGTCATCCCTGTCACTTTACCTACTAGTAGCTATAAAGATAGACACAAGACTGACACATACTGAATATGCACAGTTGAACACAGGCAAAAAAAAAAAAAGTTACCTACACTTTGTCCATATACGATGGTCTCTTTTTTTGAGAAGTCAGCAGCACAGTCACAAAAACAGCAATGATGAGGAGGGCAAGGACAGCTCCAATTATAGCTCCAGCTATGGCTATGGAAGAGGTCTGCTTAAATGGAACATCTGTAAAGTAACAAAAATTAGGCTTTCAAACAATTTTAAAGAGTTCTTCAATTTGCATATCCTAATTTCTACATGTGCAAGGACAATTTAATTGAAGTATGTCATCCAATAGCAAGTTTAGGGGACCGCAAACTTGAATCACTATGATTCATTATGCTAACACCCTCGTTGCTTTTAAGACGTCACCTTAGCGCTCCAGCTTTGCTATTCTCAAGTTATATAAAGAATATCCCCAGTTAGATATCAACAAATGAATCTATTGTCTATGGGCAAAGAATATCTGGAGAAAAGTAAAGAGTGAAAATTGCTAAGTTCTTACTCTAAAAGTTGGCTAAAAAAAAAAATCAGTATTCCTTAATACAGTTAACCAACAATATAGACAATTTGCCATTTTTAGTCCATTTAAAAATAAAAGACATTCTATTAATCAAAAACCTTCAAGGGGCAGATCAACAACAAAAAAACCCAGATCTGATATAGTCAAAAAGTCACATTGTAAAAAAAAATAATAAAATAAAATAGGTTAAAATAGTAGTTATAATTTCCGTTGACTCATGAGAATTTAGTAAAAAGCACACTTAAGTTAGTGTTTCTATGGCAAAATTAAATGAAAATTCTCCCTTATCTCCTGGCTATAGATACACTATATCATTTCTCAATACCAATTTCTCTTTCCCAGCCTCTACCACAAACTTTGTAAGACTTTAAAAACATATTTAGCAGTTAGCATTTCATGTAATTCTGAAAGTTAAGTCATCCTATTTTATTAACTCCCAAATAAGTACATTTACTAAAATTATTATAACTGTACATTTTATGTACACATATTATGAATACCAATATTAATGTGCCTTAGATAATTTTAGCCACATTAATTCCAATAACCATGTTGTTACAAAGTACCTTCAATATATTTTTGTTTTATCTAACCAATAAGAAACATATTTAAGATAACATTCTATCAATGAAGATACTGCAGTTCTAAAGTTAAATATTCTGCTCAAGATCATTCAGTCAATGAGTAGCAACGAACGCACAGTACAATAAAGCGAGGTTAGGGTAGGATAGAAGCCTCCACCCTTATGCTCTTCTTGGGAGAGAATGTTTTCTTGCAACATCTAGCAGGAGTTTTCAACCTTTTGGCATCTCTAGGACACACTGGAAAAGTTGTCTTGAGCCACACATTAAATACATTATGACAGGTAATCACACATACAAAAAAACTCATAATGTTTTAAGTAAATTTACGATTTTGTGTTGGGCTACATTCATAGCTATCCCATGGGTTGGACACCCCTGAAATATGCACTCTTTTTGGGCCCCCTACTTGGTAATGAAGAGCTCTTAGTTTTCAGTTAAACTGACATATATACTCTTAAATAATTGCAATTACTGTTGGGATCCAGATGTGACTAATTTAAATGGAATTAAAACACCATTTGTATCAAAATGTTTTATCTACTTACTATCATAGTAATCCATACAAATACATATTTAGCAAACTTTTTGAACTGTTTTTATTAAAATGTGAGTCATGTGGTACTTTAGATTACTAAAAAGAATGCTTTCAATTGTTAAAATTTCTTTAGCAAACTAAAAAAAATTCCTGGGTTTATTAATGGGTCATTTTGTTATTAGCTTCATTTACACTAAAAATCTCATACCAGTGAGTGTCCAACAACCCATTTCAATAACCTTTCAAACACTAAATAGAATCTAAAAATAGGAAAATACACAATTTTTAAACAATATAACCATCTCAATCATTCAGGGTGTTACCCTCACTTGCTAATACATGCCTGGTTTATCTTCCCATTGTTGCTCATTTCTCTACTCTCTACTATCACCATTTGAGTATGTGCTAAATGAGAAAAAGATTTGAAACCTATGCCAGTCAAGTATTACTCTGCCCCTGCAAAAATAAGAGTGATCTGCAATGACACAGGCATAATCTATTCCACACTATCACTTTTCCCACCACAAAATTATAGCTTTGTATTGTCTTTAAAAGACAAATTGAAACTAATTAAGGCTACAGTATTAAGCTTATTTGACAAATATCATAAACCTTGACATAGGCAGACACACACACACAAAACCCCTCAAGTATGCTTGCTACCTTTTGGTCCAAATATACTAAATTTAACAAAGTATTGTTTTGATGATAATGAAGTTAATACTGTATTTATAGCAATACTTCTGAAATTATTTTTTCAAAAACTCAGGTTAGCCCTGGTCAGTGTAGCTCAGTTGGTTGGGTGCTATTCTGCAAACAGAAAGATTGAGGCTTTGATTCCTAGTCAGAGAACATGCCTCAGTTGCGGGTCCTGTCCCCAGTTGGGGTATATGAAAGAGGCAACTGATTGATGTTTCTCTCTCATATGTATGTTTCTCTCCCTCTTCCTCTTTCTCCCTCCTTTCCCCTCTCTCTATAATCAGTACAAAGAAAAATGTTTTAAAAACCTCAGGTTATTCTTTGAACATTAGTCCAAGTTAAGATTCTCAATGTACAAATTATAAATTCATCAAACTTCACTCCACCTCCAAGAAAGCCTTTCATTTAATCTTAGCAATAATGTTAAATTTCTAGTTCTTTGTAAGTACTAAAAAACATAATCAGACTTTTAATATCCTAAAGTTGTTCCTGACACCGAACTTATACTATTTTTAACATCCTGAAGTAATTCTAAAGTCTAAATAGATACAATTTTCTAAACTTTAAATCATGGTCTACTTACCCCATTCTGTCCCATTAGTCTTACAATTTCTAGCTCTTAGATTCTATTGACAGTTGACTGCCAGGGGCATCCAACCTGCAGCCCAAGGACTGCAAGCAGCCCACGATGGCTGTGAATGCAGCCCAACACAAAATCGTAAATTTACTTAAAACATTATGAGATTTTTTTTATTATGTATCACAATGTATTTATTTATTTATTAATATTTTATTTATTTATTTTTAGAGAGGGGGTGAGGGAGAAAGAGGAGAGAAACAGCAAGGTGCGGTTGCCTCTCATGTGGCCCCCACTGGGGACCTGGCCTGCAACCCAGGCATGGGCCCTGACTGGGAATCAAACCAGCAACTCTTTGTCACAATGTATTTAATGTATGGCCCATGACAACTCTTCTCCCAGTGCAGTGCAGAGATGTTAAAAGGTTGGATACCCCTGAACCATGACACTTCCTTTTATTGTAACTTCGGCATATTTATTTCACCTGCTTCCATTCTCTTCTGAGTATCAGAACAGGCTACAAAGTACTGAACTGCACAGCTGGATGGAAAGCTATCTGTTTACCAATTGGATAAGCTACTACATATAGGTAGATTATGTTAAATACATAAATGTATTTTGCAGTATATAATGTGCTCCCATGTATAACGCGTACCTGTTTTTGTCCCAAACTTTCAAGACAAAAAAATCTTTCTTTAAATTTTTTAAATTCAATTTTTTTATATAGATTTTTTTATATTATAAAGGAATTTTAGCATTTATTTTTGAACATATGTATATTGCTATTGGTTTCTAGAGTTACACTTTTAATGCATAAACATAGATAAAAGAATTAAAAACCTTTATACATGTATGGAATTAGCACTACCCATGTATAAGTGCATCTTTCTCCCTCAAAATTTGTTCAAAAAGGTGCAAATTATACATGGCAAAATACAGTATATAGGGTATAATTCATACTTCCACTTCTGATTCTTCTAATTGAGGAAAAGAGACTATGTTAAAGGGCATTAGCAGATGATCACCATTAGTATGAAATGGAAAGGAAGAGACAAAATTTCTTGCATTCAAGTCAAAGAATTTCAGTGAAAATTTAGAATTTAACCCTAGCACTGGCTCCCCACATCCCTGCCCACAAAAAATATCTATATAGACTCTACATTCCAATAAAAGTAATTACATTGAGAAAAAAATTAAGCAAATGTATAAAAATGTGACTTTTAAAGATAAAGCTAGTTTACTGAGTGAATGACATGAAGTAACATTACCATCACCCAAGGAGATGATATGCTAAATCTATGTTTACAAGCAGCTGACCTAATTCAGCACAGATGAGAAGACTTGAGAGCACCACCTACTGTACCTGCTCAGGCACCAAAGAGTAAGTTATCAAGTGCTAGTCTTTAAACATATCTTGTATATTTTATGAAAAGATAAAAACATAGTTTTAAAATATTAAATACTGAAGGACTGGTGCATGAATCTCTCATAAGAGCTTCCTGTCATCACAGCAGCCATATTAACCCACATACATTGGGAACCCACTTCCAAAAACAGAAAAATCAGCATCCCTAACACAACAAAAGTATACTGCTCATAATTAAAGATATGATATATATGTCTTATGAGAACAATGTTCAAAAATTAGTTACAAATCATAATGAAAAAATTAACAGCTATAAGATATAACTTCCATTACTTTTTGAAAAATTAAATACATTATAGATAATAAACTTAAGTTGGCCTTTATTACAAACAAAAAATGTGTGAAAGCTGTTCAAACACATGTTCACCTAATTTACATCTGAAACTAAGGCATGACTATTTTAAATAAAGTACTACTCTATGCACTAAAATACTTGCAGCAATTTGCTAAAACCATTTAAAATGGGTGAGTATAAAAATCTACAGTCTCTTTTCACAATTACACTCAAATACTCAATTCTAACAATGAAATACAATGATTAAGTTTTGTCCCTTTTTTCCCTCGATTTCTTTCACCAAAACTTCAGTGATACTATCATGATTCACAGGTTAATGTGATACCCTACAAACTTATCTTCCCACCTTTTATTTTTCCCATAACACATGAGTTTATTGCCAATTTTTCTGCATAAATAACCCCATCCTTTTATTTTCAATAGCCTTTTAAAATATTTATCTATTCAATATGACATCTAAGGTTTCACATCCATCCTAGTATTTATCTCACTACTTTTTAATAAAAGTCCTCTATTTGGGTCAGGTAAATCTCCTCAGCCACTCATCCAACAAATTACCTATAGTAACCTAACACGTGTCAGGCCTTAGGTAAAGTGCTAGGAAGGCAGGGATGAGTTTTATAAAGTTAGGTGACAGAATCCATTTACATATTTTCCAATGAAGTGTGGAAAGAGTTATCACTCATCTAAAAAGAAAAAGGAAAGGACATTTAATAAAAATAAATGTACTAGTATATATGGATGGGCACTGGTTCATGTGTCTGGTGGTCACCTGTCACACAGGGATCTGTAATATCTTTTGTGAAGTAGGGTGTGGGACAGTTCCAGAAAGCAATCAAGTAAACAGTTACACCTTCACTCCGTTGTTCCCTGTTAGCACAGTCACCGTCATGTCACAGATTATGATGAATGATAGCTTAACTGAATGAACTAATAACTTATCTAGAGTTAACTGTCAAAAATGTAGGGGAGGAATGTCACGGGTGCCCTGTGTGCCAAGTGACCATCTGATACATGGACCAAGTGAGGGTATCACTGATAATTCATGTTATATATTAGTAAGCATTTATTCCTGGTAAATATCATTCCTCCAGAGAATTGGCAGAATGAAGAAAACCCAATAATATAGGCATAAATAACAACAAAAAACAAAAAATCGTCAATGCAAATATGTTACTCTTAATACACAAACTATCAGTTACATCATGATGTAAAACCATGGCAATCTAATCAGATGTGACAAGTCAACCAAAAAAAAAATTAAACACATTAGGAGACAAAATAAAATAAAAATTTATATTCACTCTGAATAATAAACCTCACACTAAACCCATACTATGCTGAAATAGTAGCTTATGTGAGGGGTGAGTTTACTGTGATTAGCAGTATATCAAAAAAAACAAACATCTTGAACATCAAGACAAGCTCTAAACAGTAGTTGGAATGAAAACTGTTGAAGTTCCCAACAATTTACTTCCTTCCATCTGAATATACTTTTGAAAGGTAGCATTTTAGTAATCATACCTATTGTCAGAACCAAGTATTTAAATACACTGAACCTAAAATTATTCTTTAAAATCACTGAATCAAAAAGTATAAAACCAAGATCAAAAAAACAAATAAAGCACTTTCAATCATGCAGGTTTTAAAAAAAACATTACTTTTTACACTAAAATGTTTGTGATAAAAATGTTAACTTTTAATATGAAGGACACATTGTCTCACCAAATATTACTGATTTAGTGAAACAAATTAATATTTTTAAATATTTCATCAGATGTTAGAACTTCCATTTTTGAATATTTTATAATGCAGAGAGCAAACTTTTGTAGTAGCACATATATAGTTTATAGACTTATACATATTAGGAGTACATACTAAATTTTAAACAACAGATAAAGTTTTGAAAGCCACTGATCTAGAAAAAATAGGTAAAAACTAAAACAAAATGTGAAGTTATGGTAAGGTAGATAAAAGTTGACATAAAATATAGCAGCAGTTATTAATTCTAAAGGGGAAAGGAGTTTCATTAAACTGTCATTTGAACTGGACCTTGAATATGAACTGGTTTGCCAGTGTGGAAAATGGAGGAAAGGGAAGTTCAGGTAAAAGCATCAACATGGACATCACTACACAGACACCAAACCACACTGGATGGGAAAAGAACAGTTAACAGATCTAGACATTAGAGACCTTTTTAGTATATCTAGACTTGGAACATCATAAAACTGCTAATACCAAAAGAAAAGCAGTTATTATATGACTGTCATATAGAAGAACATACCATAACCACCATTTAAGAAAATCTTGCCTCCCCAAATTAAACCTTTATCTTATCAAGGCTTTAGGACTCATTGTCAATTATATAGAAAAGCAACTGCCACAATCCAAACTGGGACACTGTATGACAAGCCATTTCTTCAAGAAATTGTAAGGAAAAAAATGAGAAAATAAGGGGACTGTCACACAAAGAACATGCAAATTAAAAGACATTTCAACCAATCAAAATATATGGATTGTATATTCATACTAATTAAAACTGAAAAAAACATGATTAGAAATATGAACACTCACTGGACACTTGATACAAATTTTTTTGGTGTAATAATGAATCTGTGGTTACTTCTTTCTAATGTTCTTTATCTTTTAGAGCTACATACTGATGAATTTAAAGATGAAATAGTGGCAGGAGGGATTATGTGGGTAGGAGTTTAAAAGAAACAAGACTGGCTGTGAATTGATAATAATTGAAACAAGTGCATGGAGGTTCAATTTATTATTCTATCCTGTTTTTGTATAATTTTCCATAAATTTTTTTTTAAAAGGAGGCAAAGGACTTTAGTTCTAGTTATCTTTGTCTTTTAAATTAAACCATCCCTTCAAGATTTGTTTTCCATATTTCTCATAACTGAGACTGTAAATTTAGGTATCTGTTTACATAGAAATACTATCCATGTAAGCAAATGAAGACATGAATTAATCTTGTTTCAGGATTATTTGTATTTTATAGTTATTCTATAAAATCACTTTCACTCTGCTTCATCCATAACACTGAGCCAGAACAAAATAAAACAGCAGGTATTAAATAAAGGCAAGTAAAATAAGATATCTCAAAATTAAATCAAGTTTTATACATCTAAATTAAAATGAATACGATAACTATTATGTTCAAGAAAAGAAGTAGCCCATAAGGATATGTACAGCAAAAGCTTTTGTAAGCTATGTTTGGTTTTAAGCTCTTGATGGCAACTTATCACTACTCAACTCAAAAAAAAAAAAAAAAGAAAAAGAAAAAGTACAGCTCACTGGAATATATTAGAAAAAATAGCATTTATAAAAACAGAAAGTTATATGTTGTGTATATTATTGTAAAATTCCTTTCATGCATGCATTTTTATTGGTATAAGCAGGAAACAAAACTTAATCCAGTCAAAATGTTATTTAAAAAATACTGCAGCCTGCTCAAAAATAACAAAACTTAGAAAAAATAATTATAATTTTAAATATCAAAGACAGAAAACAGGAAGGTGATTACAATTAGCAGCAATGGCTTTTTAAACCACAGTAGCTCATAAGTAGTAACTGAAAAACACTAAATGCCAACTTAAAAATATTTTATTAAATGTTAATTCCATATTGAAGGTCAATCTATAAAATTGGATTTACGTCAAAGTCACAGCAAAAAACATTTAAAAATTATCAGAGCTAGAGAGACAAAATAACTCATGATGGTGGAAAACGTATTCATGATGTGTACATGAGACAGAAATTAAATGATTAATTAAAAGCCAAGGTTATAATGGCTAACATACCCACATAGATGTTCCCTGAACTTTAACTGTATCCTTAACCTGACAATTTTATTTGGGAAGAGAAACAGATTTTTCAATACCACAAAACATCACGGGACTGAAGAAAAACTAGGTTGTACACACAAACTCCAGTAAATACCATAATTAGGAGGACAAAGAAGGTAATACAGAGCCATAGGCTTGTTACAGAAATATGCCTCTGAAGAATTAGAAAAAAAAACAACAACCAACTTTTATTTAAATACTGGTTGTATGGCTATTGGGGTTAACACCTGATAAGTACATTGACAAAAAAAAAAAAATTACTGGTATAAATAAAAATTCAATCCAAACCCAATGTAACAAAAATTTGAGAAAGATGCTTTTTATACAGATGATACATTTTGAATTAACAAGTAAACAGGAAAAAAAACTGATTTATAAATCAATCCCCTATTAGAATTAATAGGGTTACTTCCTTTCCTGGGTTTTACATTGATTACTTCTACATATAAGAATTCCTTACCTGTTCATATACTTTAATTTAGCAGTATTTACCAAAAGCAAAATCAAACTCAAATCAGATGTAATATTGGTATATTTTTCTTAGCTTTTGCATTTATACATTGTACTTCCTACAGTTTACGCTAAATATTTAGCCAACATTATCTTTATAAAACTTTCCAATATATGGCTACCAGAAACAATTTAGAATAAATAGAGCTTACTCTACTACCTTAATGCTACACTTATCAAATAGAATCCTTTAGGCACATGGTAAAATATTAAATATTTACCCTACAAAGTACTTTCAAACATCACTTTTAAAGCTACCCCCCTAAGCCTATTAGCGTTTAGATGTATTTTAATTAAAATAAGAGATACATTCATCTCCATTGTATTACAGAAATATTTTAACCAGTGTGGAAAAAAACCTAAACTGAATACAAAAATGAAAAACCATTTCAGACTGTGAAAGAAATAAATATAAACATGGCCAAATTACTATTTTTCCTTTTTCTGAGTAGGATTTTCATATGAACCTATCAATTAGCTGTGCATATCACTGATCTTCAAAAATTAATTTAACAAAAGTTTATTTCATACTATTCATGTTTACAAACAAGTCTATGTACAGTAAAGATATATGAAGCTCTAATAAACAGCAGTGCAATGCTTCAGAAATTCTTTAAGTATTAGTATCAGATTCCTAAATTCTGAAATCTTTTAGTTTGCCAAATGTTTTAGCTTAAGGATACAGAAATACATCAAATACTCACTTGTAGTTTTCCATGTACCTTCTCCAGCGAAAACAAAATAAATAAAAATCCCTAATTGCACGATGGCGACAACATAAAAGAAAGTTCATACTAAGTAGATTATTTTTATTTTTGAAATATAGTTCTTGAAATACATTACTAATTTCCTTCAGATTATACTTGATATTAATACGATATTGTAAATGTGATCACTCAAATATATTATGGCATTACAAGTTATTGTTCTAAAGATGAAATTTGTTAAAAAATGCCACAAATTTACATCATCCATGGTAAGAAAATTTAGACTCATCTTTCTTGGGGCCATATCATGTTGATACTTAAATTAAAAAAAAAAACTTAATTCAATCACAGAGTATTATTAAGAAAGTTTTCTTCCAATGACTTGGACCAAAGAGACTTAATATTTGTATATTAGTGGTTAACATTTAAAACTAGATATTTTTAACAAGATATCAATGAAATGAACTGTATCCTTAACTGATATTACAGTCTTATACTAAGTGCTTAGGAAAAGAAAACAGGTTTCTATTTTTCAGAAAGTACTGATAGCTAAAATAAAGGAAACCAGTTTATAATTTAGAATAAAGCCTCAACTACTTGCAAAATTCTATGAACATGTTAGAGATTTGCCCTATAAACCATTTTTTTTTTTAATTTTTAGAATTGACAAAGATCGGAAGGGGATAGTTGGGATGGTAAAAAAGAAAAGTACCTACTTTTTTTTTATTAACAAAATAATTTATTTAATTTATGATTCTCCTACTAACTTCCACTTCAATTCCCTGGCAAAACAGCTAAGGCATTTCTATACAGTCCTTTTTTCAAATAATCATCAACAGAAAAACATATTCTTTGGGCTTCAACATAGTTGTCATTATTACAATTTTATAGGACTCCACAGTAGAAGCAATTTAATGACCTCATAAAGAAAATCCACATTTGAATGTTTATATAACATTTTTTTTTCCCCAAAAGATACATTTCTGGAAGGAGTATACTTAATGAATTATGCAACAAAAACAAACAAACAAAAAAAAAAAACCCTCATGTTTCCAGTTTTAATTGGAAAAAAAATCTGAAACATATACATACATTTAGGAGGAAAAAGAGGATGGTTTGCCAATATCTATCAGCAAGTGTTAGTAACTGGTTTTATAATTTAGATTGTTCTTGTTAAATCTCAAGTTTCCAAGTTTACCTAAATTTTTTCTGTATAATTACCCGTTTGAACAACGTTGATATTAAATGGCTAAAACAACATGGTCTAGAAAATTCTTTGTAGAGATTCTTGGCTGAAACATCTCATTACTAAAATTGGCATTCCAATGCTAGTTTTCCCATGTTTACCCATATACTGAACGAAATGCCCTTTCACTATACTTAACTGTGTACCATATTTTCATTATTATTCTTATAGTTAGAACATAAAGCATCAAAACTACCACTTACTGTACCAAAATCCATGTCCACATGACTACATAAAGAACTGGCCTCCAGAGATGAAAAACACTGTAATAATTATGATGTTTAAAAGGCATGTTTTATTATTCTTGTATGTAGGCTGGCCAAAAATATTGAGCAGCTAATTATGTTCTTCCACATATCATGTTCACTGAGTTTCCTACCACAGTTTTAGTGCAACAAAATATCTTTGAAAAGCCACTCTACAGTAATTATGGCAAGGCTCATTAAAATGCAGAGGTAAAGATTCCATTTGCAGAGAGAGTCAGAAAATGTTTGAAAAGGAAAGCTGTTTCATTAGACTGAATTTTTTTGTATACTAAAAATACATATAAACATTTCTTGAATTAGTCAATTATGATGTAGTATCATTCAGAGGTGATAAATTTTGAGAGGTGTATTTAACAAACATTATAATTAAGATTATTATAATCTTAGGTAAATATTTAATACACAATACCAAGGTAGTTTCCTTTTTTAAAAAATTTTTGTACCAAAAAAGCTGTAACATTTATTGTTGACATTTCTTCTTACCTGTGAGCCTCAGACCAATAAAGTACTCTGCATTAAAATTTAAATCTTGAGACAGTAGTACAGCATTGAAAAAAAAACTGTAAAGCAGCTCAGATACATTGAACCTAGATTTTACATTTTCATCTGTCAAATCAGAATATAAAAAGCAAGCTTGAAAATCAAGGTGAAAAGCTTATTGTTCCTCAAGAAAATGTATGAACAATCTGAAAATGATCAACTAGTATGAATGGAACATTGTACATAGTTAAGTCACATTTAGTGGTTACTAAACATACCACTCCCTCCTGGAAATTACGGAACCATCTACATGTGAAACTAAGTCATCTTCATTTTCATCATAATGTTCATCGCTGACAAACTGCATTCCCATTTTTAGATCTTCATAATAATCCATTGGTCTTTCAAACCTACTGAGATTTTCTACATTGTTCCACTGTGTTTTTTCAGGTTCCTCTAAATAGTCTTTCCGTATTAGATTGTTCACTGGATTTTTGTTTTCTTTTTTTACACTGTCTGGGTAAGAATCAAGCTCATCTTGTTGAAGAACATCTATTTGAGATTCTTTTTGCATATCTGATGGTGGAATGTAGTTCTTGGCAAAGTAGTCTCCACGAAACGTCCGTCTTCTCCTGTAGCAGAATATTCCAGCCAAAACACTTACAAGTATTACGAAGAGAGCCCCACCCACTACACTAGCAATGATTGTGCCAATTGTGTCATCCTTAATTGTTGCCAAAGTTGATAATGGGAAGGGCAATTTTTTTACTTCTTTTGTTAGATCTTCAATGTCAGCAGTTGAGGGATGCCACTGAACTGTAGGCTGAAGGGTGGTAGTAGTAGTAGGAGGATCTAATGGAAACAGTAAAGATAGACAAGACACAGAAAGGCAAAGAATGTCAATGAGGGCTGATTCAGCAGCAAGTTGAAAAGACAGCACAGTTGATGAATATATATTCATAACAACAATAGTTTTTCATTCTTAATTTGACTTAGGATTGAAGTGCAATGGCATATAGTATTTTTTTTTTTAAATTACAACTGACAGTCAATTACCAATAAAGAAAAAAGGAATAAAAAATTATCTATGGTGTAAATCCTAAAGCATTCCATCCATGTTTAAGTGTGATAGTGTATTCAAAGAAATGTTTTGCTTTGTTTTTGTTTTTTTTTAAATGAAGAGCATTACTTAAGTGTCCCATACACAGCTGGCTTAAGAAGTATCATACCAAAAATTAAATCAAATAATTCAAATGTACATTTTTTAGCCAGTAGCACAAGAAAATAAAGTGAAAGAATGAAAAAAGTATGTCTTCTTAATATTCATTTTACCTAATATAGTTTATTTTTATAAGATCAGAACTTAACTATAAAAGAATGAAAAACTATAGAATCTTGTTAAGTGGTCATAGTACAAGCTGCTGGTTTAATCATTCTCTCAAAAATATTTTCCTTAAATAAAGAGAACTCTTCAATTTTTAAAAAAGGACTTATATTACATATACCATTATTTAGTAATTAAAAAAATAAAAAGTGTATTTAAACTGTACTAGCCAAATGGGCTATTATTAAATGAAACTAACAGACAAAGTAAAAAAAGGTAAACTATAAAATGTTATAAAAATGTCATTACCATGTTTATACCCAATGGGCAAAGTATCTAAACATTTAGAAAATTGAGGGATTTCAACCGTATCTGCAAAATTTAATATCACATTACTTTAGGATGGAGTCTCAAAAAGAGCAACTAATATTTTAGAGAGAACATTCTAATACTTAAATATTAGATGCAAATGATCCTGTGTATTGCCATTAGAATATAGAGAAAATAGCCATTAATATTAAAAAGCAACTAAACATAAACAGTAAAAATTAAAGATTGGTTAATCATCAATTAGGTGCTATTTGTAGGTCATGTTACACAAAACTCTAAGAGTTTAAAGAAGGCATGAGATAAAAAAATCTTGAATTTCTTCACCAATAAAAGTAAATGACCCAAATGGTAATCTCCTCTAATTAATTTTTAAATGAGTGGTACTGATAGAGCTTTTAAAAATGATTGTTAGAAAAATACTAAATCTACATGGGATAAGTTATTCTAAAATTATAAGCTAAAGAAAAATACTTACTGAAACAGGTTTCATCATGGAATGCCATACGTACAGAATGTGGTAAAAATTTAGCAAGTACAGTATAAAATTCAAAGTACAGTATAACTAATTTCCTATAAGTGTAAACCAACATAACAAGCAAACCTGTCAAGTACCTTGAAGTGAATAATAGGTATCATATTATATGTAAGTGAATCAAGGAAGTTTTAATTTATGAGAACATATTCAATAGTTGAGTAAATTTAATCTTTAAAAAATTGTGAAATTGCAGGATCATTTCTAGTATTAAAGTAGTAAAGCCTCACATAATCCAACTTCACAGAACCAGCTATTAAAGAAATAAACTAAAAGTTAATCATCTGTAAGACAATTCATGTATTTTCTGAAGAGGGAGGTCTAATGGAAAAGTCAAGTTTTAAGTATTGAATGTCATTTTTACAATGATTCCCAAAGAAAAAGTATTACAATAAACTAGTATCAACATGTTTAAACAAAAGTAAAGTCACCAACATGTTTAAACAAAAGTAAAGTCATAAGTAATTATTTATAATTCACACATTTCTGTGCACATAAAATTTTAAAAGTTTTTGATAGCTCTTAATGAAATGCTATTTTTCTCAGTGTGTATACCTGAGCTCTCTCACCAAGTGTTGGATATCCAACAACATTTTTGCCAAGTGTCCTGAAAAAAGCTAGTAATCACTGACATAACATTTCTACTTGCAATGCTATTTACACAAACATAGGTGGGTATCTGTCTAACTCAAAATTAACAAATTACAGCTTTCAAAAAAATCTAACTAAAAAAAAGTGCCCCCCAAATACCTATTTACAGTGGTTCTAGTAATTTTTTAGCTTACCATCCCCTCCTCAACCAGTGTTAAAAACAGCACAGATTGAATACAATATGACTGCATAAAAGTGGGACTGATGTTGATACTTTATTATTTTGTATTTTTAAGCAATGGACATTGATAATGCATATAGGATATTTACTCATATTTTAGAATTCTTCCCTTTCTCCAAAAAATTACAGTGCAAGTTAAATTCATGTAAGGAGTCAGGAAGAGTAACATTATGTAATCACTAGTAAGTACTTATTTATCATGATTTAAAATAGTTTCAAACAGTATTTTTTACTTTTTTCAGTCAGACATTACTTTTTTATATTCTTTGCTCAACATATGATAAATGAGTACACGACAATATCAACAAACTAGTAGACTGATTTCTCCACACCTAAATGAAGAACATCTTAAGTTTCTTTTTCAAATTAATGAGTTCTGCCAAATGGGAAAACGAAATAGCCCAGTAGGGCCTCTGTAGCTATAAAGTATATTTTAGCATAACAATTACTGTGCTAAAAAATTAAATTAATTGATTTTAGACTTTATATGAACTGCTTAAGTAAATAAAATGTATGAATTTTTTTAAAGATTTTATTTATTTATCTTTAGAGGGGAAGCGAAGGAGAGAGGGAGAGAAATATCAATGTATGGTTGCCTTTCATGTGTCCCCTGCTGGGAACTGTCCTGCAACCCAGGCATGTGCCCTGACTGGGAATCAAACTGCGATCTTTTGGTTCGCAGGCCTGAGTTCAAAATCTATGAATTTTAAATAAAGTTTAAGGATTGCTAAGAATGTGGGTTCTTAAGTCTTATATGTCTGGATCCTAAAATCAGAAAAATTTGAAATTCAGGATTTACATAAAAATATACTTTCAGTTTTAGGCATGAGGGAATTTAAATGATATAAAAAATTTACATCCCTATCCTCAAAGACAAATAAGTGGTATTGATGGAAAAACAAAACAAAACAAAACAAAAAACATCAAAAGCAACAATTTCCAGCAGTCAATTTGTACGGGTCAAAGAGCCATTGTACTCTCATGAGTAAGAACTGAAATCAAATGCTGCAGTCTTGAATCACTCACCTCTTGTCTAAAATCTCATGCTTTCCAATATGGGAAATGTATAATAAAATTATGAACAATTACTCCCAAAAGTATTCATTAAAGGAACATCTTATGACTGGAAACTAAAAGCCTCTAGTCATAACATATTCCTTTAAATAAATATTTTAAATAATCACTTCTGAAAATTACAAATATCACTTTTAATACTGAGGTAAAATTTTTTCCAATGAAGAAGATGAACTGTTTGATGATTTACTCTGTGTGAATTATGACCTTTTAGTCTGATAAAAGCCTACTAGGCTTTATTAGTCATTTTGAAAAGGCAATATTTTACCTAGAATACTTGATATACACCAAGAAGCTCTTAGAGGATTTATTTTAATCCTCACCTAAGAATATATGTTTATTGATTTTAGAGAGAGAGGAAAGGGAAGAAAGAGATGGAGAGAGAGAAACAAACATCAATTGGTTTCCTCCTGTATGCACTCTAGCCAGAGATCAAACCCGCAGTCATTTGGTGTATGGGACAATGCTCCAACCAACTTAGGTAACTGATCAAGGCACTCTCAAAAGATTTAAATAAACTCAGCATAGTTTACTGTATTAAACACTGGATAGATATGTAATGTCTAATTCCTGATGAATACTTGAAAAGTATCATCTCATATAATGCTATCTTTTTATTAAGTCTTTAGTGGCAATTAACTGATTTTTCGTATTTACTTAAAATGATTTACCCTCTTAGTAAGTACATAATCATCACTTTATACCCCAAATGATGGGAATACAGTAGTGATTCCCATCACTACTAGGACTTATATACTAGTTGGGGTAGAAAGAGATAAGCGTATAAATAAAATACGTAGTATGTCACATGGCAATAAGTACTGTAAAGAAAAATAAGGCAGAGAAGGAAGACAGAAAATAGTAAAGAGGTGAGAAGAGGTCTCAATTTTACCTACAACTGTGAAGGTAATATTTGAGTAAAGATGTAAAGGAAGTGAGAAAAAGAGTATGAGGATATTTGAGAAAGAATCCAAGGCAGAATTCAAACAGCAAGTGCAAAGGTTCTGAGGTAAAAATGTGCCTGTTGTTTTCAAAGTATGTTTTCATGCTGGCAAGTAGGCCAGTATGACTGAAGCCAAGTGAGCAAGGGATAAAATAAGGAATGAGGTCAAAGAGACCATCTAGGACCAGAACATGCACATTGTCTTGTAAGTCATTGTAAAGACTTCACTTTCATTATGGATAAAATTCGAAGTCCATGGAAGGTGTAAAGACAGCAATGCCATGATCTGATATGCCCTTTAAAAAGATCATTCTGGCTGCTGATCTGATGACAGATTTAAAAAAAAAAAGATTAAATGGCTGTTCTAATAAGTTAAATAAGAGATGCTGATGGCTTGGACCAGAATATTAGAAGTGGGGAATTGGTAAGGTTCTGTATAAATAAAAATAAGAGAGGTGACATTGATTTGTTGATGGATTGAGTGGAATATGAAAAAAAAACCTGAAATCAAGGATAAATATCAAAGATTAGGAGGAAGACTATTGGAGGAAGAGATTTGGTGGCAAGGGATAGAAAAAGATCAGGACCTCAGTTTTGAATGTTAAGTTGTAAATGCCTATATATACTTCTACATAGGATTAATAATCATTAATAGGCAGTTGGACACACAAGTCAGGACTAAAAGACAGTAGACCCAGAATGCCAAAAGATATGAACTTAGAATATCATCACTGTAATTGGTATGTATAAGAATGCCCACATGGAACCTTAACATTTAAAAGATTGCACATTGAGTCTAAGATTTACCAGTAATATTTCATACCCAATTTTGTACAACACATACAAAAAGCAAGCAGTCCTTGGGATAAGTACATTTTAAATATGCTTTAAGATTCTTTTTTTTTTTTTTTAAATAAAAAACCTAAGGAAGAAATGGAGACTAGTATACTAATATTTAATCTCATTTAGATTTCCACCAAAGCACTAATGCTGGAAGAGATAGCTCTTACGTACATAGTTCTAAGCTTCTTGTAAGATTCATGCAAATAAAAAAAAAGGAGAGAGAGAGAGAGAGAGAGAGAGAGAGAGAGAGAGAGAGAAAGAGACCCTATCATATGCCAGGTATTAACTAAGTCCTAAATAAAGTGAATGCAAATTGTTTAACTGTGAGGATGGATAAGTACATAAATAAACATACAACTACAAATTGTGATAAATAATATGGGGTACTTTTCTTAGGTTGAGTAATCATACAAGAACAGAGAATATAACATAAAAGCAAGGTTATAATTTCTCTAAAATGTCTAATTGATTTACTTTTAGATTTGAACAGAAATGAAAAATCTTAACTACCTATTACAGAATTACCATACAAACCTGCATTTCTCAAGGTTCTCTTCCTTTTGCCTCTAATTTTCCATGTGTTAGACATGAAGACTGCTGCATTCTTACAGAAGTAAGGAGATGCTCAAAATAGTTTACATAATTCATATAAATAAGAATTCCATTGATAATTCATTTATAGCCACACCCAGGATACAATATATTTTTAGCTCTAACTATATTTGGTGAATATTCAAATTTATACTATCAAATTAACAACAAGCTTTCAGAGTGAAACAAGTGGAATGTAAAAAATCTTAAGTTCTTAGTGGTTTAACGACTAACAATAAAAGACATTTTAAATTTTACTTCATTAAAACATTTTCAGTAGCATTCCTACTTGACTTCTCAGAAATCCAATATGGTATACTAACACATTGAGTGACAATGTTACTTAATAAGCCAGGTCATCAAAGTTGATATCCTATTTTATTTGTCAGATGCTTGTATGCAGAAGAGCTACCAAAAATAAACAAAAGAATCCAGAGTTCATTCCTAGTGTCAAGACAAAAAAACCTAGAAAGGCACATACTACCTATAAAAGTAAGATATTTAATACTTTTTAACAGTAAATTTAACTATATGCATAGGTCTTAAAAGGTACATAAAGTAGTTGCATAGACATTTTGACATGAAGTAAAGAAATGCCACTTTACACATGGAAAGCCCTATTTGTTTACACATGTAACTCTATTTCAGATAGGGTTACTTTATTATATCTTTTAGATTATTTGGAAAATCTCAGACTAAGGAACCTTTATCTTCACAAGTATAAATTACTACCATGATCGGTGTTATTGTTATGACTGTCATTATAGGAATAATTCAAATAACCCATTTTGCAAGTAGATGGTAACTTACCTGAAATGTAGATGACCTTTTGATCACTTCTTTGACCAAGGGAATTGGTCACTTTACAGACATAAACACCAGAATAATTGAAAGTTAGTGGATGGACAAAATGAAGAGTATTGTCTGAAGCCAATAAACCATCAGGCCACTGTCCATCCAACCTAGAATTGAAAAAGCATGAAATTACTTTATATATCCTCAGTCTGTAGTCATTGATAGCTGTTTAGGTACAATATTAACTTTTGAGATGTTAGTGAAAGAACCAGCATTCTACTATGGGTAAAATTCAGTATGAAATGACACATGTACTAAATTGTGAATTTTTATTTTAAAAAGTTGAACTAACAAAATCCACTAAAAATCCTTTCAAAATATCAATTCATGTAAGTTTACCTAGGCCAACAAATTAAAATGAGAGGGACGGCAAGGGAAAAAAATTATGTGATTTTAAAGAATTAAATTCAGAAAACTGGAAAATTAGAAAAACATTATTTACAGACATACTCATATTATCAAAGGAATCAAAGTAATTAATTATCTGTTAATTATAGACTTTCTCATGATATATCTACAATTCTCTAAATGAAAAATCATCTTATTTAAGTACGATACATTTTAGCCCTTTCTGTAACATATTTTAAAAAGCAACAGTTAATGCAGAACAAGTCTATACTATGCCCCATCCAAATACGGTTAGTTTCTAAACCACCAAGAACAGTCTTCTTATAAAACAGTTTCATTTGAAAGGTGGACATACGTGACAATAAAAACCAAGACACCATTTGGTATCAATAATTCTTTTTAAATGGTGCCTATACTAAGAAGTCCTTTCTATACTGGTGTATTATCGTGTATTACTATAAAGCACAATGGGAATAAAATTTCACTATAAGAACTATAAAGCCATTCATTGCAACAGAATTAAGTATACTGTTATACATTATCTTTCCATCCTTACAGTACAAAAAACCCCACCATCAGGTCTTTATTTTCGAACCAGTTTTAAAGGGCATAGATTTTTTTTTAGATAAGAAGATAAAAATCAAGTAAATCCAGGCACTTAATCACTATATTTTGATTTAAGCAGATCTTCAAAATGTTTCTTCATTCCTTCAACTCAGCCATCCACTATTTACCTTACTCTCTTCCTGCTGGTTTTACTGAGATGCAAAGCTAAGTAAGATTTGATCCTTGCTTTCAATGACTGAAATACATAGTATGAGACCAATAACTAATTACAAAGAAAATAAAAACAAGGAATAAAAAAAAGGTAGAATGAAGCAAATCAACGCTGGAAAATAGGAGGGATAATTTCATTCTGTGATCCCAACGTTACACTAAGAACAATCAGTAAAAACTCTTATACTTGCTGATATTTTAATTTAGCAATGAAGAATAAAGGTAATAGTCTAATGGTTAAAAAGCAAAAACACCCAACCTCCTTAAAAGAATTTTGGAAACAACATTTTTAGAACATCAACTTTAAAAAGGTCAACTTTTTTTTCTAAGGATAAGAATAAATTTAAACTATCTATATTTCCAACTATCTTTACTTTGGGCCCAAAATTCCAATCCCTTTAATTTTGAGAATTAAAAAAAAATGTCTTATAACACTTTAAATAGTTTTTTTAAATGAACCAGTCAGAAAATTCTGTATCACATTGACTCCCAATAAATGGCATTGTAAGCACCTTCTACGCTCTTGTATCCATAATACATTATTTTATATTCATTGTCTCTATCCTCACAAAAGCTCTAAAGTATCATTATGACTTCCTTAAAAAAGACATCTCCAATTACAGACACTAGGGTGAGAAGCCAGAGAAGAATGACTTTTAGAAATTCTGGCCAAGATAGAGGTGTAGGTAGATAACACTTTGCCTCCTTGCACAACCAAAAGGACAACAACAAATTTAAAAACAAAAAATAACCAGAACTGCCAGAAAACTGAACTGTAAGAAGTCCGACAACCAAGGAGTTAAAGAAGAAACATTCATCCAGACCAACAGGAGGAGCAGAGACAGGTGGCTGGGGTGGCAAGGACTCGTGGCAAGGGGGCAGCTGGAGGACTGGGGAGCACAAGGTGGTGCCTGGTGGAACAGGCGGTCACACATTAGTGTGCAGATAAACCAGGAGGAACAACTGAGAAGTGAGCCAAACTGCACAATCCAGGGTTCCAATGCGGGAACTAAAGCCTCAAAACTTCTGGTGGTAAAAACCTGTGGGGGTTGCAGAAATGGTAGACTCCCAACTCACAGGAGAATTCCTTGGAGAGACCCACAAGGTCCTAGAAAGTATACAAAACCACCCACCCAGGAATCAGCACCAGAAGGGCCCAATTTGCCTGTGGGTAGCAGAAAAAGTGACTGAAAGCCCACGGAGAGCTGAGCAAGGGGGCATTGCTCCCTTTCTGACACCTCCCCCACATATAGGGCCACAATGCAGCAATGTGGGTTGCCCCACTCAGGAGAAGCCTAAGGTTCTGCCCCTTACTACGTAACTGGCACACTGAGGCAAAACAACATGGCCCAAATCAAAGAACATATCAAAGCTCCAGAAAAAATACAACTAAGCAATGAAGAGATAGCCAACCTATCAGATGCACAGTTCAAAACAGTGTTAATCAGGATGCTCACAGAAATGGTTGAGTATGGTCTCAAAATAGAGGAAAAAGTGAAGGCTATGCAGTGAAATAAAGGAAAATGTACAGGGAACCAGCAGTGACAGGAAAGAAGCTGGGACTCAAATCAATGATTTGGAGCAGAAGGAAGAAATAAACATTCAATCAGAAGAGAATGAAGTAACAAGAATTCAAAAAAAATGAGAAGCTTAGGAACCTCCAGGACAACTTTAAACATTGCAACAAATGAGAGGGGTGCCAGAAGAGGAGGAAAAGCAAGAAATTGAAAGCTTATTTGAAAACATAATGAAGGAGAACTTCCCCCATCTGGCCAAGGAAACAGACTTCCAGGAAGTCCAGGAAGCTCAGAGAGTCCTCAAGAAGTTGGACCCAAGGAAGCATACACCAAGGCACATCACAATTACATCTCCCAAGATGAAAGATAAGGAGAAAATCGGCAAGAGAAAAGGAGACAGTTAACCTACAAAAGAGTTCCCACAAGATTTTCAGCTGATTTCTCAAAAGGAACCCTGCAGGCAAGAAGGGGCTGGAAAGAAGCATTCAAAGTCATGAAAAACAAGGGCCTATGTCCAAGATTACTATCCAGCAAAGCTGTCATTTAGAATGGAAGGGCAAATGAAGTGCTTCCCAGATAAGGTCAAGTTAAAGGAGTTCATCATCACCACGCCTTTATTATATGAAATGTTAAAGGGACTTATCTAAGAAAAGAAGATGATCAAAACTATGAACAGTAAAATGACAACAAACTCTCAACTATCAATACCAAACCTAAAAAACAAAAACAAAAATGAACTAAGCAAACAATAGAACAGGAACAGATTCACAGAAATAGAGATCACATGGAGGGTTATCAGCCGGGAGTGAGAGGAAGGAGAATGGGAGAAAAGGTACAGGGAATAAAATACACAGGTGGCAGGTTAAAAATAATATGGGAAATAGAGAAGCCAAAGAACTTATACGTATGACCCATAGATGTGAACTAAGGTGGGGGAATGATGGTGGGAGGGGTGGTTCAGGGTAGAGGGCAATAAAGAGGAGACAACTATAATAGTATAATCAATAAAATATATTTTTAAAAAAGAAATACCCTATTGCACATCTTAACCAATGACTGTTTTCCACATTTAAGAACATGTAAATGAAAGGCCTTTCCTACTTCTAAAATTGAAACTTTGCTTAAAGGCAACAGATTGACCAAATAATATTGTTTCCTTTCTGTTACAAAATCCCATCCCAAACAAGAGTAAAGGAATTAAAGTTATTAAACACCTATTAGGGGAAAGAGAACAGGTGGTAGAATTTATCAGATAAGATGTTTCAAAAAACTTTTAGGAGAAAACAAATGGAAAGAACAGCGTATGCTTTAAGCCAGTGCTTCTCAATCAGAAGTGATTTGTGACTCCAGAAGACATCTAGCATGTCTGAAGACATTTTTGGTAGCAGCAATGGGGGTGCCCAAAAGAGGAGAGAAGAAAGTGGGGAGGTGAAGTACTACTAGCTTTAGAGATTTAAGGGCAGGAATGCTGCTAAGCATCCTATAATTCACAGAGCTGCCTCCCACAAAAAGGATTTTTCCAGCCCAAAACTTCAACAGTTCCAGGTTGAAAAGCTCTGCTTTAGGCTGAAGAAGTGCTTACAGGAGGCATATGGATGAGAGAGCAGCCAATTTGGTCCAAAGAACCCAAACAGATATGGAGCTTATCTCATTATACTGCAGAAAGCTGGAACAAGGCAAAGGGCTAGAGATCAGAATATTAGTTCAAAATTGAAAAAACAAAACAATAGATTCCTCCCAACTCTGTACAGATACCAGACATTTATGTTTAGGCAAAATAAAGATTAATTCAATACATAAACTGAATGGCCATAAAAAAAGTCTTCTCCATCCATAGGTAACACTAGAATCTTCCCTGGAGAAATAAAGGCTCTATTTGATCACTCGGAGAGTAATCTGCTAGAGAGCAATCCCCACTATGGAGAATTTTCACTTAGCATTTTAACTAAATATATCACTATGAAATGACTGGACAACTGAGAAAATTTGGGAATGTCTACAAAATGAAAGTCAGGAAAACAAAAAAAGTGGTAGGAGGAAAAAGGAGAGAGTAAATAGTGGGGGAGAAGTCTGCAGAAGAAAAAGGTCCAGTACCTCTAGAAAGAAGCAAGAAGGTACTATATATCCATAAACTAAGAAAAGTATGCTTTGAAAATGAACAGAGGATAAGAAAATGCTCTTAGAAAATAAAAGTATGCTCCAATATTTTTAGTCAAGGGGGCAAAAATCAAGCAAATCACCTAGAAATACTAAAATAATTTGAAAAATAAGAAAGGATATTTAGTAATAAGCAATAAATACAAGTTCTTATTAAGAGCAAATAGAAAAAAAGGAAAGTAAATGAATAAAAAATAAGAAAAGTTTCCACGGTTGATAAATATAACTCTCTAGATTGAAGGGGCCCCTAAATATTGAGAAGTCTGAATTAAAACCTTATTCTACCAGTTGAAATTTCAAAACTAAAGAGAATTAGGGGTTCAGATAAAGCTACAAAAGTAAAAACAAGCAATTATTAGCCCTCAGTGACAACAGTTTTAGAGAAAAGAAAACAAGAATTCCAGTATACTACTTAATTCTCAATAAATATCATCTACCTTTCACTGAGAGGCAAATAATAATTACAGAATTTAATTAAACGTAACAATCTCATTGGAGTTATGAAAAACAGGGTATATGGGTATATTCATGTGTGAAAGGGTAGATATAAATTTTCATCTATCATAATAAGAAATGACTAGTGCTAAAAATTAGTAAGTCAAGAAGTAGCAGTTTAAGACCAGAAGGAATTGCTAAAATCACTAAAGTTGCCTCTGAGGAACAGAACTGTGGGGGTAGGACAGTGGGGAGAGGTAGAACAGAAGGACACTTAGAAACTATTCATTTAATTTAATTTTCAACAATTACTATGTCAGGTATTACACTGATAAAAAACAACTTTATGTATTTAAGCATACTTTCCACTTTTAAATAAATTCTCTTTAGAAGTATCTAATATTATTACCTGCTCCACACAGATTTGAAGGGTGGTGGATTTGCATCAGCATTACACTTGAGATTAACACCTTTTCTTCCTACAAACCAATTTCCATCATAGCCTGTTACTGAAACCTCAGGAGCATCTATAACATAAATGCATGACAAAACAAGATTACCGTTTGTTAATAATAAATAAAATATAAAAAGACAGAGCTTAAACATAAACTGTAGAAGAATACAAATAATTTTTCCTTTTCTCAATATACATAACCAATGTGGAAGATAGTATGCAATAAATATTGGTTGACCAAATCAGTGCATAAATGAACAATGAGTACTCACTACAAGCACATACAGTTCTATTATAAACACTGAATATAAGAATATTCAAACCTACATTCAACAAAAGCAAAATTTAAGAGTCGATTATGAAATATGTAGAGCCATATGAACAAAGAAAATACATTAAGTGCTTAATTCGATAATGAAACATGGCATTTAAGTATAAAATCACCAAATAAAACTGTTTTTAATGAAATGTTTAATCTGAAAGGCAGTATCCTGAAAGAGGTATCAAGTCAATTACAGGGATTAGATTCCCTATACTACAATTAATGAGTATTCTATGGGCATGAAGCAGTATCACATAAACTTTCTATAATTATAACTTAAGTAAATTATCTAAGATCTCAACTGTTCTAAAACATGAACTTGTATCCAATCAATGTGCCCAAAGCTCTTTTAGCATATGTGCAATATAATTAGTTAAATGAGCAATTATCCAGGTCTACCAGCAATATAAATTTATGCCTCTTAACTACAAAATCCAATACTAATCATTCACTCAACCACCATATTGTTTAGTTCCTAATAAGTGACAGGCAATGTTTTAGGAATTTGGTATACATAGACTCTGTATTCAAAAAATAATATTTTAATAGTAATAAAAAAGATACCATTTAAAAATTATTTACTAAAACCTGTTATAAAAAAGAATAGGATGCCAAGAGAGAAGACAAGAGGAAGGGCCTAATTTAGATTGGGGATGAGGTTGGGAATGTCATGAAAGACTCCTTCAGTTATATTTACCGTATTTGCTGTGTATAATGTGCACCCATGTTTTTGGCCTAAACTTTCAGGAAAAATATGTCAATTTTTAATTCAATTTGTTGTTTATTTAGGTTTAGAAACAAAACTGATTATCATATTCTAGGGTATTATTTTGCATATGTATATCATTATTTGTGTCTAGAGTTGTGCTTTTAATGCATAAGCATAAAAGAAATACCTGCCTCTTATAAATACCAAGAATTAACAAACATTTTTAAAACAAAATTTGTACTAAAAACTGCTGCTGAAAGAAGAGTATAGATATCAGTGGGTTTAATAAAGGTATTAAAGTATCCCCAAAGAATACCTCCAAATTTTGAGAGATAAATTTTGGATACAATTGAGATATGTTTTGAAGGTCCCAATTAAAAAAGAGGAAAAAGTTATAAGTATTCTAACAACATTTTAGAAGCACGTCAAAAAATCTTAGTAATAATTATAAACTCTTATATTAGAAAAAGTATTTTTATACATTAGAATTGCATTCAAGCAAACAAAAATAATAATATACATAATACAAACTGAAGAAAATTTCAGTCATGATTAGACATAGGAAAGAAAAAAGTATATATGAGAAAAATATTAATAGTACTTATAATTGAGATCTGAATTTTACAAGAAAAAGGAAAAAGACTCTATAAAATCAAGTTAGGAAAAGGAAAAAAAATTAACTGGCTTCTCCAGAGCAGTAAGGAGGAAACAAGGTATTTGTATTCGGGAAAACAATAGTAATAACATTCACATAAGATTATCTTCTCATGTTTAATCCTGTAAGTGTTGGGGAAAAAAATCCTCAGAATTAGCTTTAGAAACTATTACATCAAGTGTAATAAATATGTATAATTTAAAATTCCATGCATACCAAAAAATGAAAAAGAAAAACAGAACACCTTCACAGACCTGTCTACATTCATGATCTGTGCAAGGATAGAAATGACAGAACCTAAACTCTCCTAATTTTATTAATAACCTGCCTAATTTTAATTTTCTTTGCTATAAACTATCTACACCATCAGTTTTTCTCTTGCTCAAATTTTAAAATGCTACACAAAGAATATAAATGAAAAAGCATATACACACAAATAAAAGAGTATCCCCTAACAAAAAAAATACAAGATGAGCCAGCTTTGAATCTTATCTATAATGATTATTACCCCAATGATGTGCTTAAAATATTATTTTACCTATGTGAGAATCTTACAACAAGATCAATAAAACTGGTTACAATACTGAAAGAATATAGATTTTCAAAATAATTTAAATGCATCTAGGAAGTAAAAGACTCCTGCTGAAAAATAAAAACATCATGGGTGGCATTAATAAAACTGAATAAAAGCTAGCACTATTGGACTGGGGAAGTAGTCTGTCTCAGAAGTATTGCATATTTTGAGATATAAATTTCCAAAGTTCACTTAAGTCTAGATTATTTTTAAGGTCTAAAAAAGGATAAAGTTAAATAATTCTAAGTTTGAGAGTAACTTTAAAATCATTGTCCATCTTAACAAATTGATAAAAATTGTTCTGGTTAAATGAAATTTCCACAATAATATTTTAAAAATTAAGGAAAAAAATGTCAACAAGGAAAAACTAGGAATTTCTGAATGCTAAATATTCAAACTAAAAACAGTCTGATGCAGAACAATTTTAAAGGAAGAAAATAAAAATAAAATATATCATGTTTAAGAAGCAAATGTTACCATTTACTTACACTGTATATCCAATATGAAAGAATATCGGATGTCCTTTTCCAAGGCTGGATGTTTTACAACACAAGTAATTCGCCTTCCTCTAGCAAATCTAGTTGGAAATAGCTTGTATTGGCTGACGATTGTGGCCGTTTCATTTGGAAAGGAAGTTGTAGTGGATTCCATTTCACCAAGATCACCTTCCCAGTTAATATGTGCAACTGGTTTTCCAGTGGCTGCAATACAAATGGCTGCTACTGTTTCATTTCCTCCATCAATTAAAGAATCTGGACCTTTAATCAGGCTCACAGTGGGTTCAACTGTTTAAATTTAAAACAAAATCGTTACATTTTAATTAAGAATATATTTATATCCTTTCAAGCCACATCTACATGCATTTCAAAAATTTAGGAGTAACTGCATATAAAATCTACACACACTTTTAGATAATGCCAACATCAAACGGATTCTTGGAACAACAGAAGATCATGAGCCAAGACAAATAAGAAGCCGAGATTTTATATAACCATTACAAAGATGGCTCTCCTGGTAGAGATATACTTTTCTTTATAAAGACAGATGAGTGCTTCTCATAATTAGCACATACAAAAAAAGTCCTGTGAAATCAATCATAACTTCCATTATGAAATAAAAGACATTTTTACTTTAAAAAGTAGTTTTAATATTTAATGCTTCATTTTTGCAGCAAAAATGTTAAGAGAAAATATATTTTAAAGTAAGTTACAAGCATAAAACCAACACTGTTGATATAGAACATCACTAATACTTGCTGGAAAATACATGACACCTATTTTTTTCTGGTATTAGAAATCTCCGCAGAAGGGAAATGTAACCTTAACGTTAAACACTTTCTATCTAAGGCTTTTAATTACTTTTTGTATCTCCCTGAAAAACTTTTATCTGATAAACGCTACTACACAGCTAATCCCTAATTTTCTCCAACTTTGAAATAAGGTTTGATTCCACAGTTCCTAACCACTTGCCTGGTATTTTTTGCCTATATATCTTCAAACTTAATAAACCAATGCTGAACTATCATCTCACGCTACCAATTCCTAACACCTTTTTCAAAGACATGCCCCTTTAAATTAATGGTAATATAACTGATTCAATCACCAAGGTTCGAGACCTGTTATTGTTCAAATCTCCCTTGTTTCTTATATCCCATCAGTTACAAAGATATGCTAGTTATTCCTTTATAACAGCTCTTTTCTTCACCCAAGCAACAGAAATTAGTGAATTAATTTCAGACCTTCATGGCCTCATGGCTTAGGCATTATGATTTCAGGACTTCATCATTTTAATTCATCAAAACACCAGACTGATCATCCTGAATGACAACTTTTATCACATTACTACCTAAATCAGGTCTGAGTTAGTCATCCCCCTAAGCAAGGTGAAAAGGTTGTCAAAGTGGTGTTTCTCCGACTTCACTGTGCACACAAATCACTTGGGGATCCTGATAAAATGTAGATTTGTCACCTAATAAGTCTGAGAGGGGTCTGAAATTCTGTATTTCTAACAAGTTCCCAAGTGATATTATTACTTCTGCTAGTTCATGAACCACACTTTAAAACAGAAAGAACCTGAGAGGAGAAGAGAGATGAGAAGCACAACATTGTACATCTACACACTTCTAATAACATAAATCTCAAATTTCTCATCCTAACATTCAAGTTACTTTATTGTGGTCCTACTCTACCTTTCCAGCCTTTAATTCTTGTACTTTCTGAAAATCCTTTGAACAATAAAAAAATTATTCAGTGGTTCACTATGAGGATTCTCAGCAGTGAGTGATCTCTTCCCATCTCCCCACCCAGAGGACACTTGGCAATGTCTAGAGATATTCTAAGTTGTCACAACTGAGGGACTGCTATTAACATCTAGTGGGTAGAGGCTATGGATGCTGCTATTCAGTGTAAAAATTGAACAGGATAGTTCACCACAACAAATTGCAGCCCCAAATTTCAAAAAGTGCTGACTTTGAAGAAATTCTGCCCTGATGTAATTGTTTCCTGCCTCTGTTGGCTCACTTACTCTCTTTAAATTTCTTTCCTGTTAGCCTACCCCAAACCTACCCAACATTTGAGGACTGGCAAGTAATATTTTTCCTACAAAACATTTCTATACTACCTAGTTCACCAGCCTATTGCTATACCCTACTTAAATAACATTAATGTATGAGACTGCTACAAACCAGGAACTCTTCATAGGCTTTAAGGGATACAAGTTAAATGATAAAGTACAGGGTTGCAGTCCACTACATTTACAGTGAAAAACAAAAATAAAAAAGACCAGTATCGAATAAAACAGTATGGTAACCACTACAATAAAGACATGATCAAGATACAATGGCAAAAAAGAAAAAAAATCATCAAATTGTAGAGGGGGTAGATCTTTCAAGAATAGCTTCCAGAAGGATATGGTTTGATGAATAGTAGTTAAATAGAAGAATGCAGGAAGAGAGAGGTAAGAGAAAACCAAAGGCAATTTAGGCAAAAGGACAAACACATGTAAAAACACAGACTGGTGTTAACAGAACTACAAATAGTTTATTATGATGATAAAATCTGGGTTCTGGAAGAGGTGGAGCAAGAAATGAGAAGCTGAAAGAAGTAGGCATGGGTAAAATCATGATTAGCCTATCACTGTAAACAGTCTTGAGTTTAAAACCATTGAGTACTGTATCAATTTTGGAGACATTCCTAAAATTTAAAGCAAAAACATTTATTCCCACAAACTCTCTCTTCCGTGTACAAACTATTTATCTAGTTTTTTTCTTGCCACTAAACTTTTTGTAACCTTTTTTTATCTTGATGTCCTGCACTTTATTTTTTTTTTTTCAGGTATTTATGCCTTGCCTGCTAATCAAAACTTTTCTTTTTATTTTTTTATTTTTTCATTTTTTATTTTAATTGTTGTTCTTCTACAGATTTCTGCCTTCTACTCCCATCCCAGCCCACCGCCCCAGCTCTCCCCAGTTCCCTCCCATTTCCACCCCCCCAGCTTTTGTCCATGTGTCTTTCATACTTGTTGCTCTAAACCCTTCCCCTTTTCTAAAACATTTCTTTAAAGCATCAAGTTCGTAAACATAAGTTATATTTTCCCACAGCTCTTAGGACACTCTCTTAAACATATGAAGTCCTCAAATATTTTATTTTTCAAAAGATTTTATTTATTTATTTTTAGAAAGAAGGGAAGGGAGGGAGAAAGAAAGGGAGAGAAACATCAGTGTGTGGTTGCCTCTCATGCACCCCCTACTGGGGACCTGGCCCACAACCCAGGCATGTGCCTGACTGGGAACTGAACCAGCAAATCTTTTCTTCACAGTCCAGCACTCAATCCACTGAGCCACACCAGCCAAGGCTTTAATTTTATTTTTATATATTATCTCAACATGTAAAATATATATAACAAATTTGTACAAAATTGCTTTCCTGAATTCAAGAGACACTAAAATTATGGCATTAAATATTAGGGACTATGTACTTATTGGTCTCCAAATGCAGACACTGAGACCAAGTATGTACAAAAGGCTTATCAGGGAGTAACATCTGGGTAAAGAGTGAAGAAAAAAGGATTGAGTAGGGAGCTATCAGCAAACCTGACAATATCCCTGACAGGTTAAGTTGGTAGATTTCTCCCATTAAAGGAGTCCCACTTTGGGTTGAAATGTCTAAAGTGCTATTACTCCTTAAGGCTTGTTCTATTATTCAAATGTACTCACAAGCATTTTGAAATTCGTTTATTTTTCACTGCAAGTGGCTCTCTTAATGCTAATATATTAGCTCATTCTAAACTCTACCATGAACTTTAACAGTTATCAGATAGAAAAAAAGTAAAAGATCTTTCATTAGGAACAATAGACCAAGATTTAAATATAAAGATCTGAAATAGCATAAATAAAATCTGATTTAAAAAACAAACGTGGTGTGTCAATGACTCCAAGAAGAAAATCATTTTAAAAGTGGAAAAGCTATATAAGAACAACAATTAAAATAAAATTTAATAATTAAAAAAACTGGAAAAGCTATTTAAAGGTGATAATTTAATTAAAAGTTGAAAATTTGACGGGAAATAATGAAAATAAATATGACAAAGAAACTCAGTACTTAGTATAGATAAAAAACCACCTTTCGTGAAAAAAAGTAAAACAGCTAAGCTAAGACCCATGTAGCATGATATAAATAGGTGTAGGTAGACACAGACAAGATTTTGCTTAAATTAAGAGCCTAAAATCATAGAATTTTAAAACAGAACTTAAATATTTTTACTACAATCATCACAGCTACCACCAAAATACATAATTCAAGCATACCTACCTAATACAGTTACGGTTGTGGAGGACTGAGCATTTCCAAGTGGGAATGTAACAGCTTTGCATATGTATTTTCCAGAGTCAGAAAATCCTATGTTATGTAGAGTAATCGTTGCATCATTAAGTGAATAGTTTTTAAACAATACTCTTCCCTGATATTCTCCTTGAACAGAGAATCCATACTGAGGATGATGAACTGCAATAGTCTGTGAACTTTTGCCATGTATCTTTTCCCATGAAATTTGTGTTATGGTTTCATTTACTTCAATTAAACACTTTAACGAAACATTCTTTCCCCATATCGCTGTGACATGTGGCTCCACAACAATTGGTCCAGCTAAGGCACCTATGGGAAAAAAAAAAACAGTATAGTTCTTAAAACAGAAAACTGTTATGCTAAAATACAATCACTCTCCCTCCCCTTTTGTTTCTCTCTGTCCTTTCTTCTGCTCCTACAGGTACACACTTACACAAACATACTCATAACTGAATTAACAGTACTAGATGTTCCATAGGCTGAATGTAAGACCCAAAGAGTAACTCTCAAATAAAGCAAATACCCATCAATGTGCTGTAGTGGAAAAAAGCACTAGATACAGCCAAGACTAAGCTTGGAAGAAGATGCTTCCCCAGTCAAGCCTTAAGATGAGATCCCAGCCCTAGATGACACCTTCACTGCATTCTCATGAGACTCTGAAGCAAAGAATGCGGCTGAGCCAGGCCTGCATTCCTGGCCCAAAGAAACTAAGGGGTTAATAAATTTATGTTCTTCTAAAGCTAGTAAGTTTTAAAGTAACTTATTACTCAGTAATAGATAACCAATACATATAGGGCCTGTCAAAACAAATACACTACTAAAGTATCTTACTTTGAAAGTTCTATCAAAAATCTCTTTAAAAACCAATTTCAAATACACAAATTCCCACAAAACATTAATTTAAAAACAAACAAAAATGTGACATCAATTTTTTCCATCTCACGGATAAAGAAAAAAAATGCTGCAAGCAAAAGTTAAAATAAAATGACATCAAAGTTCCCCTATCATATTAATTATGTTCCAAAAGCAATGGACCAAATCTAAATAAGAGAGATATTATTCATGAATACTAAAGTCAAGCAAGATACTGCCCACTGACAACTATATAAAAACATAAAACATGTCCTTGGAGAGTTTGTAACTCACATATGTATCCTGACAAAATAAATTCTTAAACTACAAATTAAATCAATATAAGCACTCAAAATGGAAAGTATAAATAAAAATAGCTTTAAAAATTAGAGTTATATCTAAATAATATTTTACTTAAACACAAAATAAAAAACATTAGGGTATCACTTAAAAATTAATCAAGAAAAATGTAAAATAGCCCTGGTTGGATGGCTAAGTTGGTTGGAGAATCATCCCGTACAACAGAAACAAAAAGTTGCAGGTTCGATTCCTGACCAGGGCACACAACTAGGTTGTAGGTTTGCAGATCAGTGCTCGATTGATGTTTCTCTCTCACATTAATGTTTCTCTTTCTCCCTTCCTCTTTCTCTAAAATCAATGAATATGTTCCCAGTTGAGGATTAAAAATAATTATGCTTAAATATGTTCAAGCAGTTCTAAACACAACAAAAACTTTATTTTACATAACTATTATTCCCATGAACCCTTATGAGGGAAAAATACGAATGAATAACTGCATAAAAATCATTGCATAAATAAGAGGATGGACTTCAGATAGATAAGAGGGCAACCTTTATCCCCTGGCTGGTGTGGCTCAGTGAACTGAGTGCCAGCCCATGAACTGAAGGGTTGCTGGTTCAATTCCCAGCCAGGGCACATGCCTGTGTTCCCGGCCAGGTTCCCAGCAGGGGTGCATGAGAGGCAACCACACATTGATGTTTCTCTCCCTCTGTTTCTCCTTCCATTCCTCTCTCTAAAAAATAAATAAATAAATAAAATCTTTTCTTTTTTAAAGGGCAACCTTTATTACCCTCAAAATGACCGAGGATACTACAAAACAGGCCTAACAACTCTTAAAAGCTATGGAAGGTTTTTTTTTTTTTTTTTTTTAAGCATTGCCTCAAAAAAGATTCAAGCTTCCCAAAATGTTGCATCATGCTCTTAATTACTAAGCTTTTAAAACTATCCTAAGATATAAAAAACATATCAAGTATACTAATGTATCTTAGCAACTTATCATAAGCCTGATACTAAACCAGAAAATATATAGATAATAAAAAAGCAACTTATAAATACTGATTAAAAGTTTGCATATTATGAAATAATATCCAACTCTATTTAAAGAAAAAGAAACACAGAGCAAATAGAAAACTCCAAGAATGTAAAAGTATTTTTAGGCTACTTATTAAACTGAACTCTCACACAACTTTTCACAATGATGCTGTGAAGACACTTAATGAAATTTAACATTCATTATCTGATTTTCTTTAAAAAAATAAACTGAGAAAAGGATTCCTAATAAAGTTGATTCTTCTCAAATGACCATCACAACAATAAAATAGAAAAAAAGAAAGCATAGATATTAATGAAAAATAAAAAAAAAATCGGTTTACTATCATTATCACTGTTCAGCTGACACTGAAAATTCCAATGCAAGGAGGTAAGAAAAATGAACCAAAAAAAAATATTAGAAAGGAACAATCATTATTTGAAAAACTTACTTCCTGAGAAACTTAAGGCGGCCAAGTAAAGGGCATTAGAACCAATAATGTGGCATGTAAAAGGTATGCAAAATATAAAATCACTACAATAAGTATCAATGTTTGCAAATGTACCGCAGGAGAAAGATTAATATTTGCAAAAAATAATATTAATAATATTTAAAATATGTATGAATAAAGTTGTAAAGAACCTAAAAACTGAATGACTGACTTGAATAAATAGAAGTTACATCATGTTGCCTTGGCTGGTGTGGCTCAGTTGGATGGGCATTGCCCATGGGCTAAAGGTCACAGGTTTAGTCCTAGGATGGAGCACACACCAAGGTAGCAGATTTGGTCCCCATTTGGGGTGCCTACAAAAGGCAATCAACTAATGTTTCTCTCTCCCATCGATGTTTCTCTCCCTCCTCTTTCTCCTTCCCCTCCCCTGTCTCTAAAATATCTATAGGCATGTCTACATGTAAGGATTAAAAAAAAAAAGATATATTATGTTCCTGGAAAAAATGCTGACTACTATAGAAATGTCAAATCTCCCCATTTTAACACACAAATTCAATGCAATTGCAGTGAAAACCCTGATTATACTTCTTGAAACTAGGCTAAGTATAATAGTTTAGAAATATTTCAGAAAAACAAAGGCCCAGGTGGAGAGAAGAAAATATTGAATTTAAAAAATGAAAAGCTTACTATTAATATTTTTTAAAGATTTTATTTATTTATCTTTAGAGGGGAAAGGAAGGAGAGAGGGAGAGAAATATCAATGTGTGGTTGCCTCTCATGCGTCCCCTGCCAGGAACTGGCCTGCAACCCAGGCATGTGCCCTGACTGGGAATTGAACCGCGATCCTTTGGTTCGCAGGCCCGAGCTCAATCCACTAAACTACACCAGCCAGGGCACTATTAATATTTTAAAACAATTGAAAGTACATAACCAGACCAACATATAGAATGGCATATGGTATATAAATAATAATTACTTTGTATGAGTGGGGAAATAATAAATTAGGTAAGTTAAAAGCACAAGAGCTAAATATTTAAAAACAGATCCCTTCTACTAAACCACACAAACGCAGACACACACACACAGCTGAACTAAAGAATTAAGAGTAAAATATTAGCCACATGTGTGTACACACTGTGAGAGCTTGAAATAAACATACTAATCAGGTGGTAATTATAGAATAGGCCATACTAAGAAACTCTTTAAGATTCTTGTATGAAAAATGTCTTTATAAGCATTTTATAGGCATCAGCAGTTGCAATTCTTGCTTGTAAAGAAACAGCCATGACCAAGACACCCAGTGATGTGGACTGCCCAACTTCAGGTACTTGGCTAACACTGACCAGCTCCACAATGCTGACATTAAAGATCCATATTGGGACCAGCAAGGACACGGCCTTCATGTCCACAGCCTCTCCCCCTGATCTCTTTGTTCTTCTTGATGTTCTTCCTCCTTGTAAAAACCCCTGCCTGCACTGCAATGTTGAGATGAGTGTTGAGAGCAGAGTCCCTCATCTTCCAGGTTGCAGGCACCTGAATAAAACCACTTTCCTTTACAAAGAACTGTCCAACCTGTGCCCCATGGGCAGCATGAGGCTCAGGATGGCTATGAATGCAGCCCAACACAAAATTGTAAATTTATTTAAAATATGAGACTTTCTTGTGATTATATGTCACAATATATTTAATGTTGGCCCAGAGACACCAAAAAAGTTGGATACACCATCAACAGCTGATTCTCTAGTATTGGCTTTTGAAGTGGCAGCCAGCTCAAACTGCATTTGGTTAGTTTTTGGCAATCCAGACGGGACAAGGTGGACTCAGCTAAGGCCCAGAGTGCACAGGATGACCCCATGGCAAAGACTGCAGAAATTTCCCAGCAGCTGCAGAGAGTTCTTTATCTCAGGGACTCTCCCATACTCTTCTTCTCAAGGTATCAGTCACCTTTTAATGCTTTGCTGGTGAAAGGGAACAGCTTATTAATGGGCTGATGAGCCCCAAATGGGTAAAGTCCTTGGTGTGCACGGCCAGGAGCGCTGAGCCCATCTTTGAACCGTCTGGGATTACGCAGGAATCAACAGGTGCTGCATGACAGTAGGTGCAGCTCAATGACTAAGAAAAATCCCAGTTTCCCATATGGGATTCAGAACACATGTATGGTGTTCTGGTTTATGGATTTCTGGGTTTTGAATATTCTGTCTGAAAGCTCTCATCTGTCTGTTCTGTTTGGGAGCTCTGTGAGAGCCCTTGTCTAAAGTGAAACTTTGGCTATGGTTGTTCTTAGCTTACTTTCTTATCTTTTAAGGAGTTGTTTGTTCGCACAGGGAATCAATCCTCTGTCTTTGTCATCTGGGCATTGTGTCATTTAAAACTTGGAAGGTCATTTGCACTAATGTCACAGTCCCTCTTTTTAGATTAATTTAGTTGGAGAGTACTCATTTGTTGGAGGTTTATCTTTGATTTAGATGTTGTTTTGTTTCTGTTTTGCAATGGGTGGCTCAGTCTCAATCCCAATAGAGAATCCATAATGTTGTATCTTACCTGTCTGGTCAACTTACAACTGTAAGTCAGTGACTAATTAGAATTGTTTTGCCAAAGCTCTGGTAAATGGGATAAGGTCTCTTATGCGCAAATTTTCCACGTTGTTACATCATAAGAAATATATTCAGAAATTATTTCAATTGATGGTTCAAAGAGGGAGAAAAGATCTCATTCCTCTCCCAGACTAAAAACTCAGAAAGAAGAAAAATGAGGAGCTAAGTCTTTTAGATACTCTAGACCCTCCTCCTGGAGGAGAAGAACTGTGGTGGTTCCAGGAACAATGGTTTAATTAATATCAGCACCAAATCTGGTGGAAACAAGAGGAGTGATGCCCCACCTCAGTGTGAAGGGGCATTTTTAAAATCAAGCAGCTAAAGTCAGACAAAGCCTGATACCTCCCCAGCCTCTCCTCCTGCTTCCTTAAAATTGTAAACAACAAAATGAAAATCTTAACTTCTACAATTATTAAATAATATTATTTACATGTCTGGCAAAAAAATAAGTAAGAACTGTTTTCATTTCAGGATCATGTGGTCTAAAAATATTTTACATTAAAGCTGGTGTAAGTTTAATTGATATCTTTTAAAGTTATTAATATAAAATGTTTGTTTTGCCTGGGTTTGCAGGAATAAGTTCATGTTATCTGTTATGGAATTGGTCAAGAAATGACTTGAGTAATAACTGACTTTAAAATCTCTAAGAAATTGTTAAGAACTAATAAATACAAGTAACTAAAATGAAAAGATTTTGATAAGGCTTTTCAATAATAAATATAAATATACCTAAACATCATTTTCCAAAGTCTTTGGTACCATGGGACTTTGATGTTTTGCTGTGTTAAATATTGAAAATTATGGAAAATCTAGATATTTTGAAACTACAGGATACTAAAATATTGATTGATCTGAGTGTGCCTATTTTGGCTTCTTATTGCAGAGAAGCTAGAAAATAGATTTGGATCTGTTAATGAATGTATCCTGTATTTTATTTAAACTCTTAAAAATATGAATGTGTTTGCATTTGAAGAAAAAATCTATTTCTAAAAGCTATAAAATATATTCATAAAAATAGCAAATCTAAAAAATGCAAATTACTTTCTTGTAGTTGTCACTAAAATCAAGGTTTCTAAGAATTAAGAATTCTATAAATTGAAAAGAAATTGTATGTTTTGGTAATAGAAGATATAAAATATGAAGACACTCAAAGAAAAAGAAAGTAATTTGTTCTAAAGTTGGTTATTTCTGAATGAAGAAAAAAATCTCAAAAGGGATTGTGTAAATCACAAAAAGATTATGTAAGCCACAAGTATTTATGTATATTGCAGAGAATCTGTGCCCATTGTAGAGATTTATGAAGAGAGGTCTTAAGAGGAAATTATATAATTAATCTGAATATTAAGTTTAACTACATAATTGAATCTAAATATCAAAAGTAAGCAATTATAGAATTTGTTTGGTTCTTTTCAGTCTGTTAAAAGGGAAAAAGATACAGTTTTTCCTGTATCTGACTAAAAAGCAAAGATTCTATTTTTTTAATAGCTGTGTTATATTGTGTTAATCAGGTACTTGATTATTTAAAAACCTATTATTTTTATCCTTATAAAAGAAATTGTTTTATAATAATCATTTATTATAAACGTGCTGTTGTAATTATTAATATTAATAAGTATTATAAAATAAAAGTACTGTTTATAATAAATAATTTCTTTTATAAGAACTAAAGGTTTCTTAGCCTATATATATGTTTGATACCTTTATTGTCAACATGGATAATTTAATATTGTTTCATAATGATATATAACCTTTTAGTTATATGGGCTTGTGTGAGGAACTTCCCAGGGTTTAAATTTTAAGAGACTTTCTTGACTTAAAATTGGCTTTGGGTCATTCCAATGGGTGACTGGAATGCTGTGGGGCCTTGAACTTTTCCTTATGAAGAAAGAATTTAAACAAATTCGGCCTATTTGATATGCTTAAATTACATGGGAAACTTTGTCAAATAAGTAATAACTATGTTCCATTTGTATACACATATTTTTATTATAAAATGGATGTCCCAATGTCAGTTACTCTTCACATTGATGCATTTATAAATGTTACATCTTCAGAAAGATCCACAATAAAAGGACTCTGAATTACTCTAAATTACATATTTCTGTGAATAAATTTTCAGATCACATTTTTGAACTGGATGAAAATTACTGGAACTCTATGGAATAATAGGATTTATGGAAACACTTGTAAATAATCAACATAAACAAAAATTGATTATGAGAAAGAATGAACTAAGGATGATTGCACTTTTAACTTTTTATTGAAAATATTGGACAACAGTGTGGGAATTGACTGTGGGAATGGAGGGGTGGGAAGGGGAGAGGGTAAAGGGGGAAAATTTGGGACAACTATAACAGAGTAACAATAAAAATGATTTTAAAGAAAAAGAGGTACTATAAAAATCTAATTTTTAATCTTTTTGTTTTTCAGACATAAGTAAACTTTTTATTTCCTTAAAGCAATTTTGTAAATTACACTTTCATAAGCAATATTGAGGCATTTGTCTTTTTTCCCCTACCTGATCACTCTGGAATTTTGAAACTCTTAATGAGTGAGTAGTATTATTTCCATGGCAATATGTTTATTTGCATAAATCTAACAGGAATCTGATTTCTTCATAAAAGGACACATAAAGTCAGTTTCCAGTTGTGGTTTTATTATCCAAGACATTGACTGGAAGGTCATGTCTGAGAGAGACATTCCCAGACTACGAATGTCAGCAAAAGCTTTAAGGAATGAAGACTAACTTTGAAGCTGATAAAAGCCCCTTACAGTAATGGCTTGGTACCCTGCTTATTCATAAGGTTCATGGCAGTCTTTCCAAGTAAGAAACAAAGGTGGCTTTCCTGGAAGATGTCAAGGAAGAACCACAAGACATTTTGCGGACATCAAGAATTAAAGAACTCACCCAAAGTTATAGGTATTGCAGGCAAAGCCCAATGGCAACTGGGTGGCTTGGCTTCCTTGCCCTATGGGACTAATTAAAGCTGAATCTAGAAATTTCTTATAGGATTCCAGCAAAGTACATTTAAGAAAGCCTATATAGTCATCTGCTATTCCTGTTGTGATTGTGCAAATAATGAGGCCGAATTGACAGTTTATTTAATGTAGTAAATGAACTGGTCTTGACTTAGCTCTTTGATTAAAATATAGGTAATTCTAGAAGGAGAAATTGTGTTTCAATAGACTCTATAATACAGAGTTATGGATATTAAGTTCTAGTTCAGTTAACTGTCTTCCAAGTTTATGTTTCACTTATGCGCAGACAAGACCAGGGCAAGGACAACAGGCCAGGTGCAGGTCACCAACATAGAAAGCCTCCGGAGCCTAGCAACAGGAACAAAGAAGAGAACTGAAAAAAAAAAGGGGGGGCACACAGGCAGACGCTAGCAACAGGAACAAAGAAGAGAACTGAAAAAAAAAAGGGGGCACACAGGCAGACGGTAAAGTGGAATGGTGATTGAGATGATACATGAGGGGGCCCAAGGACATCTTTAGATACCTCCTAACCAATCATTATTTCCCCAAAGGAACCTCACATAATATTTACAGTGGGGAACAAAGTGACTGACTTTTAGTAGACATAGGAGCCATGTATGCTGTATCAAACACCAAACTGACTCAAAACAAAACAAAACATCTTAACCATCTTGGTCATAGTGGTGAAGAGACAATGCAGCAACAAGCCTCCTTCCAACCTTCAGAATGCCAACTCAGAGATCTTAAGTTATTACATAGCCTCCTCTACTTGACAGAATGTTCTGCCTCTCTCCTGGGATGGCATTTGCTCTGTAAATTGTCCACTCAATACCCTTTTCTCCTGAAAGGCAGCAGCTTCCCCAGCAGGTCCCAAGATAACATGCATTCCAAATCCAGGTGCTTTTAACTTGTTCAGAGGGACCCAGAGGAGAACTGTTCCTTCCTGAGATCTATAACCAAGTGTGTAAAACCGTTTTGGGCAGATGCGACTCCAGGTAAGCAAGCAATATTCACCTGAATGGCCTGGGATCTTTCCGGGAAAACCCCAGACGATGATGAGTATATTTTTATGTGTACTCTATGACCCTGATAGGGAGCAGCTGCACATCAGCATGCACTTTGGAATCTCTACAAGACTTCATCATAACCAATAAAACTGCACCTCACATACTAATACTCAGAAATTTCTGGACTCTCTCACTAACTTTGTAATAGATAACTAAATTACTTTAAACTACATACGAGCAGAACAAGGAGGAATCAACCCTTCTTGTTGAACTTACATTTGACACTTCAGCTCAGAAGGAAATAATCATCACAAAAATCAGGCAACAGGCTTCCTGGCTTCAACACACATTGGACCACCACTCTCCTCTCTTTGAGGGAACTGGAGACTAATTTGTGTGTTTATCTTCATGGATACTACAAGAACTCAAGTCTATATTAGGAAGAATTTTAATGTAGGTTTAACTATCCTTTTCTTTATAATGCTTGTCTTTATTGTTTTAAACCTCCTCATGACTTGTTTTTCCCATACCAGAAAAATTGTATCTGCTCAACAGGCACAACTAAGAAATATGTCTGCTTTTAACTCACAAGATTTTGCTTTCTAACAGCCTCAGGTTTGTCATTCCCCCAGGCAATTCAGAGGGCATCAACAGCTCCATAAATATGGAGGAAAAACTGACAGTGAGGAATTATAACAGTGATTGAAATAAACATAATCTACTAATCACATGGTAATTATAGAATAGGCTGTACTAACAAATTCATAGAAGATTCACGTATGAAAAGTTTCCTTATAAGTTATTTTATATTCATCAATGGCAGTTCTGAAACAGGGTACAGGGCATGTTTCCCCACAGCGCACAGTTGGGGGGAGGGGAGAAGTGGATGATACGGCTTAAATACTTTTCATAACAAAGGCAAGTGATAGACATGTCTTTCCTGAAGGGAAGTTGTGCTGCCACCTGGGTACGTGACCTTCAGTATGGACACTGATGAATATGAAGTCACGTAGGGAGTCCTGTGCCTGTATTTAAAATTAGGATGGCCAGCCATGAATGGGCCATGCTGTTTGGAAAGGATGTAGTTAGCAGAGAGCCTTGAGGAAGGAGAGCAATGGTGTAGCAGCCATGTGAAGGGAGGAGTAAGCAAGCAGCTGTGCGGTCTATAGTCAGGATCCTGCCATGCAGCTTGGTGTAGTGAGAAAGGAGATGTATTGCTGCTCTGATCGTGCCTGCTCTAGCTGACTCAGAAGCCATCAAGGGCCCTGCCTGAGAAGACGCTGGCCTGTTGCCTCACATACCTGGACTCTATCTGGACTCTTGGGACGTGTGCCTTTCCTGGACTTCACCATGATCCAGTGTAATACAACACATGTATTCCTATACTCTAACACGGAGGCTGATGACAATGTACCCCAGATCCTGAAGGACAGAGCCACTGCGAGACTGCTTAGCCCGGCTTAACAGAGATAAGGAGATGGGGAACTTTTGGGGCTTTTGGCTTATAGCCTTTTGGGGAGCAAGGGAAGTACTGGGTCTCATGGGAGAAGAGGGTTCCAAACTTAAGTACTCCCAGCACCCCCAAGGTTGGAATATAAATAAAAACCTGTTTCTTCCAATACTAATTGTTGGGCCATACACCAAGGTGACATGTGAATGGGTTCCAGTCCCTGTCTCCTCAGTTACACTTTTAGTTCCTGCTTGTACAAGAAACTGCCATGACCATGACTTCCAGTGACACAAACTGCCCAACTGCAGGAATTTGGCTGGCACTGACCAGCTCCACAATGCTGCCGTTAAAGATCCATATTAGGACCAGCAAGGACACTGACTTCAGGTCCACAGCCTCTCCCCCTGATCTCTTTGTTGTTCTTGTCCCTCTCTCTCCTTATAAAAACCCCTGCCTGCAGTTAGATGTTGAGATGAGTGTTGAGGCAACAGTTCATCTTCCAGGTTGCAGGCACCTGAATAAAAACACTTTTCTTTACATAGCACCTGCTCTTCAAGTATTGGCTTTTGAAGTGGTGGGCAGCTGAACCTGCATTCGGTTACAATAACTTTTTGTATATTCATTACTTATCCTAGGGAAAGGAATCACTGAGGATTAAAGAAAAAACTTTTAGGTTTATTCTGTGTTCTTTGATGTCAGAATGGTTTACAATAATTTTTATAACAAAAAGCAAATTAAAACTAAAAATAAACAGAAATATCCTCCTCAGGTGGAGGTAGAAAAGGGAGTGTGTTAAAAAGTATTATAGATTGAATGTCTTCACCCCTTTAAAGTTTCTTTGTTGAAGTCCTAATCTCACCTCTAAAATGATGGTATCCAGAGGTGGTCCCGTAGTGTAATTAAATTTATATAAGGTCATGAGGGTGAGCCTCATGTTGGCATTAGAAAAGGAATAGAGTAGAACTTTCCACCATGTTAGAACAAAGTGAGAAGGTGAGGCTCCTCACCAAGAACCAGTTCTCCCTAATGAACAAAGAACTTGAGTAGATATTTAAAAAAAACAACAACTATAAATGGCTATTTTAATGTGTTTACTAATAAACTTACTAATAAACAAATATTAATCTAAATGTCAGGTTTTTCTTTCTCATTTTTTGTTAAGGAGGTAATGACTGATTTTTGCTTTCTGATTTTTTCTACAAAAACATCCTGAGTAGTTTATGCTAGTTGCAAAAGTAAATTCTGATGAAAAGTTTTTCTTGATTCAACTCTTAAACCATTGAGCAAGGCTCTATATTACTATTCTAGTATTTAAATTTGGCGCTCTCTCTCAGATTCTATAAGCTTCTAATGATATAACTCCTTTTTCATATTCTAATTAGCCAGAGTTACTTTCTATTGCTTGCAAACATAAGTGTCTAATACATTTCCAATCCTAAACTAAACCATTTCTGAATAACATTTTCCCCAGAGAATTTCAAAACCATGGAGAAACAGATTTTCCATTGTGGTTCTTGGACCAAAATCAGTATTATAATGCTTCACTACTTAAGTGTTAAGGTCTCCCAAACACTTGTGGAAGAAAAGAGGCCACACATTAATCTGACAAGCTTAGGGGAGGCCTGTGTGACAGCTTTTACAAGCTCAGAGGCCTAACATAACCACAAAGAATGGTCTGAAATTAAAACATTCACTAAAAGCAGTTCATGGTGAGCAGTCCTGGTGATGTACGATGATCTTTTTCCCTAACAAAGATCAATCTTTACCTTAATAGAGGCTGTCTGTTGTCTTTTTGCATCTATGATAACAAACCTTTGGAAATTCGAGGTAACTTCCTTTTTCTGAAACCCTTGGGCACAACCACCAGAGCTCAGACCACAAATCCCCTCATTGTTACTGTTATCATATTAACTGATTGTTAACTACCCTTTACCTACCCATGCAAAAGAAGTATCTGTCTACCATTTTACTTTTCATTCAATCCCAGAGGTTTCCCTTTTGCTTTCTCCTGCCTCCCAAATCTATCAGCAATAGATCTGTAGTAACCCCTTATGTCTCCCTCCTTTGACTGTAATGTATAAAATAAGGTGCTAAACTGCCATTCTCTAGAGCATCTCTCAATCAGTTGAGATTTTGCTTCCAAGCAATTGTCATCAGTTTGGCTCAAATAAACTCAACAAAAATTCTCTAGCAGGAGTGTCCAATCCGTGGCCCAGAATGGCTATGAATGCGCCCCCAACAAAATCATAACTTTACTTAAAACATTATGAATTTTGTTTTTGTCAGTGTTGGTGTATTTAATGTGTAGCCCGAGACAACTCTTACTCCAGTGTGACCCAAAGATGCTGATGCAGGATGCAGGCAGGAGGGGGGCCCCAGAAATAGGGATTTAGAATGGGGCCCTGAACTGAGAGTGTCCAGGAAATATTAGAGGGACGTATAAGATGTCCTCACCCCTTCCCCCACAGGTATGAGTTGGGGGAAGGGACACATGGAGCAGGGATGTGCAGAGCTGCTAATCCATGGCATGGTCATTTAACATATCTATAGCTTTTGGCTGGTGGCTTAGATGTGTTAAATAGCTGTGGCCATGCTCTGAGCCAGGGGGATGGAAAGGACTCCCCCCAAGATGTGACTGGAGGAGGAACCCCAAGTTACAGCGCCTGCGTGGGAGCTTGGAGAAGATTGGCTCCAGAAAATGGGGACACACCTGCCCAGACTCATGATGGCATCCCAATAACCTTGGAAATATACGAGCATGCTGGCAGGTATAACTGATTGTAAGAGGAGTCAGAAATGGGGGTACAGAGGAGATTTGGCACAGGGATTTAATCTCAGACGTGGCAGCCATTGGGAGGAGAAGATCCATGCGGTTTCACCAGAGTGCAGGATCCACAGCCCTATGAGGGAAAAATCACCATGTGGCTTTAGCAGAGAATTGCCACTCGGCTTTGCCCGAGTGGAAACCTTCTCACAGCTTTGGCAGAGGGAGAGATTCCACGCGGTTTCACCAGAGCGCAGACCCCTGCAGCTTTGGTGAAGAGGGAGAGCCATGAGGTTTTGCCAGAGTGGGGACCCCTTCCCCACAGCTTTGGTAGAAGAAGGACCACACGGGTTTGGAGTGCTCCCTTTGGCTGCGTGGCCTGGAAGCAAGAGAGATTTTGCCTGGAAGAAGGGAGGAAAGGACTCTTGCCAGTAGGCCATGAGAAGGTACTGCCTGGCTTTGGATTAATTAGAGATCCTGCCTGGACCACAACACAGCTGACGGTGTCAGGAGCCTGGATCCTGGACATGTGCTTCTCTTCCTGAATTAGGGCAGAGGGAGATAGGAAGCACTGTGGGCGTTTGTAAGTATCCTAAAGGACTTTGATATTTTAATGAAGACCTTAGGTCTCTACTTCAACTCTGTATAGCATTAAATAACATTTCCTTTCCTTTCCACAAATCTCTGGCTTTGAGAGACATCTTTCCATAAGGCAGTGGACATAAAGAACCTTCTGTGTTCTGTAACCATACCAAAAGGTTGGAAACCCTCCTACAGGTTTGGATGTCTCTTCTGTTGATACTTTGAACCTACTCCCTTCCCCCTATTTTCCCACACAGAGATGAGTTTGACTTACAAGGAGAAGTATGTCCTGTTAATTGCTCAGTGTTTTTTGCTAAAGACCTAAATTATCTTAAGTACACATTTCACTAATAAAGATGTAAGCTTAGAATGTAAAGAAGCTAAGAAACAGCAAAGGATCGAACCTTTCATATCTGACAAGACCCTAAAATATTCATAAGGTGTTCCTGGCTACTACACACCCTCAGGGCCAAGGAAAAACATGGTAATATATGATGCTATATTTTTTCTCTGAGCGTCTACTTGTTTTTTACTTTAAGTTTTGTTATCATTAACTAATTAATTCAATTGAACTTATCTTTCAGAGAAAGAAGAGAAAGGAGTGTTTATCCACTACCAGTAGCTCTCACTATAACCATGAAAATACAACCATGAAAAACTCTTTGGAGTTTTCATGTGTACTGACTAGTCCAGCAATTTTCAACCAGTGTGTGCACAATGGTGCGCCACAAGATTTTTTAATACATGCAATACCTTACTATTTAGTTAGGGGCACTGACCTCTTTGCCCTTAGGTTGTCAAATAAAAAAATAACATCAAACAACACAGTAGCCATCAGGTATGAATGAGTGAAAATTATACCTATGTTTTGTCAGATCATCAGAAAAATATATAGTTTGGTGTGCCACAGAATTTTAGTAATTAATTTATGTGGGTCATGAGATGAAAAAGGTTGAAAATCACTAGAATAGTCATTCAGGCAGGTTTAGAATGTCCAAAAGATACAAATCATCTGGAAATAAATACATGTACTTAAAAATCAGCTTGTGACAGAAAAAGAAAATATAATGACTCATGTACTCTAACTTCTATGGGTTATTTCAAAACAAAAACAAAAAGACTTGAGATTCCTATTACAGATCACATAACGTGGTCTGAAATGGGAAGTGACAATAAATTGGCATCAATTCACTTTCTTACCTCTTCCATTCCAGCCATGAACCAAAAAATAATGGAAGTCTCACAAATCTATCTTTAATACTATACGTTTTGATACTTTGATACTATCTTTTACCACATCTAACTTCTCAACCTACTAGAAAGGGCAGACATATTGGGCATTATATGTCCCAGGATCTTTCAAATGTTAGAATCTATAAAACAGGTATGTGCAAATACCCTACAAATGAAACATTCATTCTTCTCTGAGTCCAACAACAAACCATACCTCCGAAGAGCTCCAAGATATGGATCCTTTTAGACTCCCCAAAATTTAGAATAATTTTTTGAAGCAACTAAGTATACATTTTTAATAATCTAGATACCTTCAATGATTTCAGCATATTTAAACACATTTTAGATAAATCAAATTTATAACTAGCACATTCAATAATTAATTTGAATTGTTTTAAACTGATGTTTGTATGCAACTTTGAAAATGTAACTAAAGTATTTAAAAAAAAAGCCAAACACTCAAAACAGTAATAAACATAGCAGAGTACTATATATATATATATATATATATGGTCATATGGTCATTTCAGACCACATATATATATACACACATATATATGTGTGTGTGTATATATATGTGTGTGTATATATGTGTGTGTGTGTGTGTATATATATGTGCTGTGTGTGTGTGTATGAACTTACAAAATGTGAAAACTATGTATAAACTGCAAAATCAAATACTATTAGAGTATGGAATAATCTCTAACTTCCTGCCATGTCATAACTAGAGAAAATACCTCTGGGATCACAGGAAGTCCTAATATTCTAAGGATAAAACTGGATCACATACCAAAAAATGGTTGAGAACTGAGGGCATTTCATTTATCAGCATGCATTAGGCACATATTTTGTGCCAAGCACTGCCCTAGGTTCTGGGCACAGTATCAAAAATATGCCTATGTCCTTCTGAAGTTTATATTCTAAGCAGAGAAACAGAATTAACAAGAAAATAAAAAGATAAGATAGTAAGAACTATGGAGGAAAATAAAAAAGGTAACAGCAATGGTGATTACTGTAAGGTAGCATCATAGCTTTTTTTATCTGAGGGTGATAAAAGAAGGGCTTTTTAAGAGGACATTGAAACAGAAACTTGAAAAAAGTAAAAGAAAAGAACTTGCAGTCAGTGTCCCTTGACTGAAGGAAGAGGAAAAACGGCAGGTGACGAGGTCACAGGGCTAGCAGGGGACCAGACCAAACAGTTAAGACTTCGCTTCAATCTGAAATTAGATAGGAAATCACTAAAGAATTTTTAGCAGAAATGTGGTATTTTAAATTACTTTTAAAAGGATCACTGTTCAAATAAATTTATACAGAGAAATAATTAATGGTACTTTATGAAACTCCATTTACAATATGTAAGTCAGATTGTATTGATTATAAGAGCTGTCAGTGCTGGGTTGGAAATGAAGACCAGAAATGACAAACTATATGTGAGGACAAGTCCCACAATTGAGTCAACAAATAACATGATGACTGATAATACTCAAAACATCTAACCTCCTTGATTATTTCCTAGTTTTCTGCAATTCTATAGTATCAACTTAGACAAACTTTATCATAGAGCCACTTAGCGAATTTCCATGAACAAATATCCTGATTCACTTATAGCCTAGTATTTTCCTTTCCTGTCCGGACCCATGGAGCTAAGTCTACAGGACTAAAGCCTCTAATATATAACCTGGCTCTAATTTTCTATGTTAAAATGGTTCATGGGAGTTATTCTGAAGATAGTAGGGTTCACATTACAAAACGGACAAGTTTTGCTCTTCAATTGGAAACAGAAGTATAGATTATATAGAGACACCCCCGATTTTTTCTTTTTAATGAATTACTGGGATGACGTTGGTTAATAAAAGTATACAGGTTTCAGATGTACAATTCTATGATACATCACATGTTATATTATATTGTATGTTCATCACCCCAAGTCAAGTCTCCTTCTATCACCATTTGTAACTCCCTAAAGCTTCTTCTATCTCCTCCCCACATATACACTCCTTTCCCTCTGGTAATTACCATACTATTGTCTAGTCTATCAGTCTTTATTTTTCATAAAATTTTTATTGCTTAATCCATTCACCTTTTTCACTCAGATCCCCTCTAACAGCTGTCAGCCTGTATTTAGCAAGGACAGTACTAGTCCTCATGTAGGACCTAAGATCAATATATAACAATTAACTGTATTTCAATGTATTAGCAATAAAAAATTGAAAAAAAAAAAATGTTAGCTCCAGCTGATGTGATTCAGTGGATTGAGCACCGGCCTGTGAACCAGAGGATCTCCAGTTCGATTCCCAGTCAGGGCACATGCCTGGGTTGCAGGTAGGTTCCTGGTAGGGGGCGCACAAGAGGCAACCACACATTGATGTTTCTCTCCCTCTCTTCCCCTCTGTCTAAAATAAATAAATAAATCTTTTTTTTTAAAAAAAGAAAGATTTTAAACATTGCTGTTTAGAATAACATCACACACAAAAAGATAAAAAATGAATATATCTGATCAAAGTGTGAAAAACCTGTACAATTAAACCTATAAAATTTGCTGAGCAATTAATAAAAATATATTTTGTTAGAAGTATAGGTTAGAAGACTCCATATGCTTAAAATGTTAATTCTCTCTAAATTATCTGGAGGTTCAAGACAGTCCCAATCAAAATCCAATCAGCCATTTTATAAAAATTGACAAGCTGCCTCTAAATTTCATATGAAAATGCAAACATAAAGGTTTGTGATGGTGGGTTGGCAAATAGTTCTCAAAAATGTGACCAGAAGTACAGTCAGTGAATTTCATCAAAATTTAAAGTTCCTTCTCTTCAAAGTACACTTTTGAGACAATCTGTTAAAAATAAAAAATCTGTGAAAAACATATTTAATAAAGGAAATATATCTGATAAAGTACCTGAATCCAAAATACATAAAAAAACTCTCAAAATTGCATAAAAAGAAAATAACCAAGCCAATGAAAAAAGAAAAAATTAGTGAAAGATCTGAACAGACATATCACCAAATAGCATATGAAAAGATGCTCAACATCAGTAGAGAAATGCAAATTACGACCATAAAATATACCACGACATATCCATTAGAGTAGCTAAAATGAAAAACACTGACATTTTGTTTTGAGTCTTTTCTTTCTGCCTTAGTGAGTCTAGCCAGAGCTTTGTAGATTTTATTAATCTTAAAAAAAAAAAAAAGCCCCTTGTTGCGTTAATTTTTTGTATAGTCTTTCCATTCTCTACTTATTTGGCACCAAATACAAAAATTAACTCAAAATAAATCCAAGACCTGAAAAGAAGACCTAAAACAATGAATCACATAGAAGAAAACACAGGTACTAAACTTATGAAACTTTGTCTTGGATTTTATTAATTTCACCCCAGAAGCAAGGGAAATAAAAGTAAAAATAAATGAATGGGACCATATTAAACTAAAAAAGCCTCTGCAAAGCAAAAGAAACTGCCAGCAAAACAAAAAAAGCAACCAACCAAATGGGAGACTATTATCTGCAAACAACTCCAAAAAGAGGCTAACATTCAAAATATATAAAGAATCCATACAACTCAACACCAAACAATGCAATTAAAAAATGGGAAGACCTGGCTGGCGTAGCTCAGTGGATTGAGCGCAGGCTGTGAAACAAAGTGTCTCTGGTTTGATTCCCAGTCAGGGCCACATGCCTGGGTTGCAGGCCAAGTCCCCACTTGGGGGCACACAAGTGACAACCACATATTGATGTTTCTCTCCTTCCCTTCTTCTCTCTCTAAATATAAATAAAAATACAATCTTTAAATAGATACTTCTCTCAAGAAGACATACAAATGGTCAATAAAAAGGATGTTCAACTTCACTAGCCATTAGGGAAATGCAAATCAAAATTACAATGAGACACCACTCTCACACCTTTCAGAAGGGCTGTATCAAGACAAGTACCAAAAAATGTCGGAAGAAGTTGTAGAGAAAAAAATAAGCCCTCATTCACTGCTGGTGGGAATATAAACTAGTATAGCCACTATGGAAAACAGTATGGAAGTTCCTCAAAAAGTTAAGAGTTACCATATGACCAAGCAACCCCTCCTCTGGGTATCTACCCCCAAAATATGAAAACATTTATATGGAAAGACATATGAACCCCTATGTTCACTGTATTATTCACCATGGCCAAGACATGGAAACAACCAAAATGATTGATGATTTGATAAAAAAGATGTGGTACGCACCATATTTTACTGTGTATAATACACGCTTTTTTGGTCCAAATTTTTGAGGGAAAAATAAGGATGTACATTATACATGGGCAATACTAATTCTGTATCTATAGAAATGTTCTTCTTTTATTTATGCTTATGCGTTAAAAGTGTAACTCTAGAAAGCAATAATGATATCCGTATGCAAAGTAATACCCTGCAACACGATAACCAGTTTTGTTGCTAAATATAAATAAATAAAAAATGAATTAAAAAATTAAAGATCTAAAGATTTTTTTTCTGAAGGTTTGGGCCAAAAACATGGGGATGCATCACACATAAGAGCGCATTATACACAGCAAAATACGGTACATAGAATACAATACTATTCAGCCACAAGAAAAGATGAAATACTCCATTTGCAACAACATGGATGAATCTTGAGAATATCATCCTAAGTGAAATAAGTCAGACAGATAAAGTCAAGAACTATATAATTTCACTCAACAAATAAACAAACAAAAAAACTCAGACACATACAACATTATGATGGTTACAAGGGGAAGGGCTTGGAGGAGGGTAGTGAAGGGTAAAGGGGATCAAGTATATAGTGACAGAAGATGTGACTTTGGGTGGTGGGCACACAATGCAATATTCAGATGATGTATCATAGACCTGTACATTTGAAATCTATTTAATTTTATTAACCAATGTCACCCCAATAAGTTTAATTAAAAGAAAGGGACAACTGTTAGAGAGAATGTAGAGGAACTGAAACTCTTCTACATTCCTGATTGAACTGTAAAACTATACAACTGTATGAGAAGATGCTTTGGCAGTTTCTTAAATATACAAGTATATTATACAGTCATTTCACTGTCTGTACTTACTGGAAAAGAAAGCATCTGTGTACACAAAGACTTGTTCACAAATGTTCATAGAAGCTTTATTTGCAATCGCCAAAAACTGGAACCAACCCAAATGTCCATCAACAGATAAATGAATAGACAGATTGTGGTATACCCAAACAATGAAATACTACTCAGCAATAAAAAGGAATACCCAACTAGGAAAAGACAAGATATTCTTCGCCTTGATTAAAAACATCTATTTTAAAAACCTACAGCTAACATCATACTTAATGATGAAAAACTGGCTTTTCCAATAATATCAGGAACAAGGCAAGCTATCTCTTCTGTTGTACCTTTCAACATCATACTGCAAGTTCTTTCTTGCTAGTAAGAAAACAAAATAAAAGGTATACTGATCAGGAAGAAAAAATAAAACTCTGTTCACAGATGACATAATTGTCTATATAGAAAATCAAAAATAAATGAAGAAAAACTCAAAATAAGCAATTATAGCAAGGTTGCAGTATACAGCTACCTTCTTATGAGGGCAATGAATGAGCAGAATTTGAAATTAAAGATAATATTGTTTATATCTGCACCAAAAATTAAATAAGTATAAATCTAACAAAATGTGTACAAGATCTACATGAGTAAAACTGACAAGTATTCAAAGAAATTAAAGAACTAAATAAATGTAGAGATATTCCATACTCATGAACAGGAAGACTCTACTGTTAAGATGTCAGTCCTTCCCAACTTGTTCTACAGATTCAGTACAATCCCAGTTAAAAATCTCAGACCCTTACCATGTGGATACTGACAAACTGATTCTAAAAATGTACATGGAAAAAAAAAAGACCCAGAATAACCAATGCAATATTGAAGAAGAAGAACAATGTCAGAGTACTAACACTACCTGACTTCAAGACTTACTATATAGAGAGCAAAAGTAAGCAAGTTGGTGTGGCACCTGCTAAGGACACATAGATTGATGAAACAGACAGCCCAGATATAGATTCAGAGAACTACAGTCAACTGATATTTGATGAAAGAGAAAAGCAATATAATGAAGCAAAGACTCTTTTAAACAAATGATACTGGAACTGACCATCCTCATGCAAAAATATGATAACAAACTTTACACCCTTCAAGAAAAGGAACTCAAAATTGATCACCAACCTAAATATAAAACATAAAACTCCTAAAAGTTTAACTGGAAAACATAAAATCTAGATGACCTTGGGTATGGCAATGAATTTTTAGACACAATACCAAAGACAAGATCCATGAAAGAAATAAGCAATGGGCTTGACAACATCAAAATTAAAATTTCTGCTGTGCGAAAGATACCATCAAAAAAATGAGAAGATAAGGTACAGAATAGGAGAAAATGCTTACAAAACACCTATCTAATAAAAGACTGTAATCCAAAATATAAAAATAATGTTTAAAGCTCAACAATAAGAAAACAGACAATCCAACTGAAAAATGGGCCAAACCCATAAAGATACATTACAAAGATATTCAGATGGTAAATAACCATAAGAAGTGATGCTCAATCATGTCATTAAGAAACTGCAAATTAACAATGAGGAACCATTAAACACCTATCAGAACTGTCAAAATACAAACACTGACAACACCAAATGCTGACAAGGACATGGAACAACAAGAACTCCATGTTCTTGTTGGTGAGAGTGAAAAATGACACAGCCACTTTGGAAGACAGTTGGCAGTTTCTTACACACTAAATATACTCTTACCATAGGTCTCAGCAATTGTATCCCTCGGTATCTGCCCTAATGTGTAGAAAATTAATGTCCACGCAAAATCCTTCACATGATATTTATAGCAACTTCATAACTGCCAAAACTTGGAAGCAACCAAGTGAGCAGATAAGTTGTGGTATGTCCAGACAAAGAAATATTACGCAGTGCTATAAAGAAATGAGCTATCAAGCCACAAAAAAGACATAAAGGAACCTTAAATGCACACTGTCAAGTTAAAAAAGCCAATCTGTAAAGGCTGTGATTCCAACTATATGATATTCAGGGGGAGGACTAAAAACAAAAAGATTAATAGTTGCCAGGAGTTAGAGGAGTGAGAAAAATGAACAGATGGGACCCAGAGAATTTTTAGAGCAGTAAAACTACTCTGTATGTTACTATTATGTTATACACATGCCATTATACATTTGACAGGACACACCAAATGTACACCACCAAGAGTAAACTGTAATTTAAGCTATGGCCTCTGGGCAATAATGATGTGTCAATGTAGGTTCACTGATTGTAACAAAAATACCACTTCAGTAGGGGATGCTTATCTGTTGATCATCCTCATAGGGGCAGGGGCAATGTGGTGGAGGGGCACCAGGTGTATATGGGAATTCTGTAATTTCCATTCAATTTTGCTATGAACTAAAACTGCAATAAAAAACTAAAGTCTATTAAAGTTTTTTAAAATACATAACCAAATACTATTCAACAATAAAAGGAAATAAACTGATACATGTTAACAACATGGGTGAATTTCAAAATAATTATGTTTGAAGACATAAAGAATACAAACAGTATGATTCCATTTATACAAAGCTGGAAAATGCAAACTACTTTCTGATGACCAGATCCAAGTTAGTTCTTGCATGAAGGAAAAGGAGTAGGAAGTGATGAGATAGATGATTTAACAGAGGACACAAGAAAACTCTTGGGGATGATGGATAACATTCAGTATCTTCAGGGTAGTAATGATTTAACAAGTCTACACTTTGTTAAAACTTACCAAATTGTACACCTTACATATGTGCAGCTTATTGCATGTCACTTATACCCAGTAAAACTGTTTTACAAAAAAGGAAGAATAGGAGACTGATTGGAGAACACTTAGTATACAGGTAACTTTTGTTGGGACTTTTACTACAAAGGCAGGCAGAGATCACACAGCAGCTCAAGAGAAATGATGGGTAAAAGATTTTTTAATGGAGCATATTAAAATTATTTAAAAGAAAAATTTATGACAGAACAGACAGGGCAACCGTTAAAGTGGTATCTTTGAGGAAAGAGGACTGTATGGAACAGGACTGGAAGGGATACCATCAGCCATTCATTGTGCCTCTGTTGTAGCAAGCAATCTACCAGCAGACAGGTAGGTTGGTAAATATGGCAGTGAAAGTTCTTTTTTTACTACAGTAGCCCCACCCCCATTCATGGTTTAGCTTCTGAGGTTTCATTTACCTAAAGTCAACTGAGGTCTGAAAATATTAAATAGAAAATTCTAGAAGTAAGTAATACCTCAGTTTTAAATTATGCACTGCTCTGAAATATCATGTGCCATTCCACTCCATCTCTCCAGGACATGAATCACCTCTTTGTTCAGTATATCCACTCTATATACACTATCCATAAATTTAATTGTTAATCTCTTACTGCACCTAATTTATAAATCAAATGTTATCACATGGGGAAAAAAAGTATATATAGGATCTGGTACTATCCATGGTCTCAGGCATCCATTGGGGGTCTTGGAACATATCCGTGGTGAATAAATGGGAACTACTGTTAATAGGAGACAGTGCCATTTACCACAGTCTAGGCTAGAGGATCAGGGAATCCTTTGCAAGTGGTAGCATTTAAGCTGTGCTTTGAACGCTAAGATTTTCACAGGCTAGGAAGACCATTCCCAGCTAGGCAAAGATTCAACATGAGGTCAAAATACAGAAATAAGACTGGAGAGAAGGCTTAATCCAAAATTGGTAAAGGGCAGTAAACAAAATGCCATAGTAAAAAACTAGAACTAGTGTTCTGATTGTCCTCTAGCACAGTGCTTAGAACCTCCTAGAACAGCATAGCTCCAGATACTAGCCACCTGTGGTTTTTAAATTAAAATCAAATAAAACTTAAAACTCAGGCTTTCATTTACACTAGCCATTCAAGTGCTCAATTGCCACATGTGGCTGGTGACTACAATTCTGAAGAGTACAGCTTAATAGTATAGTATATTGCATCATTACAAAAACGTCTAGATAGCACAATCCCAAAACGTAAGTTCAATAAAGGTTAACTCTTTTAACTACAGGTCCAGAGTTTTCTACAAAGCTAAAAAAAAAAATCAGCCTCAAAGAGTTAATTTTTTGAAGTTTAGATTTCTATAATAATGATTTATATGTGACCAACACAGCAATAAAAAGTACAAATATTGCAAACTTCTATACTATCTCCTATACATCAATATAAATGCAGATTTCACCCCGTCACACATCTCTACTAATATTTAGTAGTGAACTCAGCCTTTATAAAATGATTTTCTAAAATGTCATTTCCACTATCTATTTTCAATCAAGCACTACCTTTTAATTTCAAATACAGAAAATATCTTAATTTAAGCAACATTAATAAAGGTTCTATTTACTTGAATTTACTTTATATTTAAATGTATAATTCATACTTTGAGAATAGAAGCACAAAATCTTAGATCTGGAAAAGAATTTATAGAATACGTATCTAAACTCATTTAACAGTGACTGAAGTGATTTGCCCTCATCATGTAGCCAGTGGCAAAACATGAACAAGAAGCCTCCTGGCTTCAAAAAGTAATCTTTCCAACTCCATCATGCTGAGAACATTATAAAGAAATTCTAAATGTTTCACAGAAAAAAAAAAAAAACCTAAAAGGGCTTTAGTTGAGACATTCAAAAGCTCAGAGAATTTCAAAATAAAAAGGTGGAGGGGGGCTGTAGTTAAGTCAGCACTACTTCCACCAGAAATGAAATGCATGGGAGAATGGAATTTTATAACAATTACTAAGAATTTGTTCATTTTATTCCCATTTCAACCTGTGAATCCAGCAAATTTTTAAACAACAAAATTGTTTAAATAAATCTGAGTTTTAATCATCCTGATAAAATGTATTCCCCAAAATACTATAGTAATTATATTATCTTAGGCTTTATTGTTATTCCAGCAGTAAAATTTATAATCAACAGTAAATAATTTTCAACCAAAGAAATTATTATTTAACCATACTACTGAATTTACTTCTGATTCTTTAATTTACTTTAAACCTTATTATAAGTGATACATAAAAACAGGAAGGTCTGTGATGTAAACATTCTCGATGAAGCCATTTCAAAGAATTTGTGCTTCAAAGACAATGATGGATTATCAATTCTCATAAATAACCTTCTATAATTCACATAAAAATTTATATACATATATAAATATATATACATGAAGTCTGTCCAGAAGGTATCCAGTCACATAATATGAAAAATAGAGACATTTATTGAAGAAGATAGAAGATACAAGAAGCACTGCACACAGGACAATGACACCTCAGTCTCCTTCAAAGTAGGCACCTTGGGACCTCACGCAGTTCTTCCAATCCCCATCAACTGCCCTGTCACATTTTCCTGATCTCATAGATGGTCTGAAATCTCTTCCCTTTCAAAGGTGATTTTAGTTTTCAGAAAACCCAGAAGTCACAGGGCACCAAGTCTGGGCTGTAACGAGCATGAGTCACCTGTGTGATTAGATGTTTTGGCAAAAAACTGCACAAGACAAGATACATGAGTGGATGCGTAGTTGATGAAGCTACCAATCACCAGTTGCCTATAGCTCTTGCCTTCTGAATCATCTAAATAGTTGTCACAGAGGAATGTTCAAGCTTAACATAAAATTTGATGCAGATTTGTTGCTCTACTCGCTCAGTCATTTTGAATGCGATAGCCACATAGTACACATGCTCACTTAGTGGTGCTTACCATCCCCACTATTAGAGTAAGTAGTTACTGTTCACACATACGCATTCCAGTCCACTCTCCTTGGTTGCCATGTTATATCAATGTCATGCAAACCATCATTATATTAACGATGGCTGGACTTTTTCCAGACAGACCTCATATATTTATATATACATATGTGTGTGTATATATTTATATAACATGCATTAGTAGTTCAAAAATCTCACTGTTTTAAAAGAGGCACCTCTAAACAAGTACATGGAGCTTATTGTTCAGTAGTATGATACTTCTGAGAGTCAAGAATGAGACTTAAAATTGTGAATGGTAACAGGGTTTAATAAAAAAGGAACTTTGGAGCCAGACTAACCTATGAAAAATGTCCTTATAAGTGACACACACTTTATAAGTGTAAAGAACAGAGGCAGAGAATGGAGTCACAAAGTCACACGTTAAAGAACATCTGTAGCCCCAGAAGCTGGAAGAATCAAGGAAGAGAAACTCCCCTAGAGCTTTCTGAAGGGAATGTGGCTCTATCCATACCTATACTCCAAAACTGTGAGAGAATAAATTTGTTGTTTTAAGTCACCAAGTTTATGGTAATTTGTTATGGTGGCCCTATCAAATGATTACAGGAGGTTACTGTACTAAACCAGGCATGAGAAATAAATGTCTAAAACAAGAGTAGTGACAATAAATGGAAACCGGAAAGATGTTTAGACTTACACACCACTCAAAAGTCCCAGAATCACTGTGTTGATTTAGGAGTATTTTTCTTCCGTGTTCAAAATCTGAAGAAAAATTTCACAGATTACACAAAAGATAAGCACTATTATAACCCTGATAGGTCTCAGATTCTTCTTCTAGAAAAGAAAAACTCTGGACTACAAAAGGCTTCAAATTGTTCTCCAGGTCCAATTCTAACAATGTAACTAAAGGGAGAGGTGGGAAAAAAGTTCTAGCGCTACTACTAGTACTTCGAAGTCTACACAAGAGAATTTCAAGAGACAGGGCTTAGAACTTCTACTAGAGCAGCTTCACTTTTGTACATATAAAATTGTTAAGGGGAGAAGAGGAAGGGAAAAAGGAGGCTGAATATTTTAAAACTACATATCTAATCATTTTCAGTACTGTTTGGCAATTTGTCCTTTCTTCTGCATTATGGACAAAAGATGGTCAAGGCTAAACCCCAAAAATTTATACTATAACCCACTCCTCTCTCTTCCACCAAAATTTCCATAAAAGTCATCTCAGCAGCAAATATGGGGTTGCCCAAAAAGTTCATTTGTTTTTTTCCCTAAGATGGCTCTAGTAGTCTTTTTCATTACAGACAATTTTGTTAAATTGTATTGTGACAGCTGTCATATAGAGTGCATTTAAAAAGTAAAACTTATCAAAATTGGTTAATTTTTGTGTAGCCAATTTTAATATTAAAGGTGGAAGAAAATATGCAACATTTTCGACATATGCTTTATTTAAAGAAAGGTAAAAACACAAGTGAAATGCAAAAAAAAAAAAATGACTTATGCAGTGTACAGAGAAGTGCTGTGACTGACTGAACATGTCAAAAATGGTTTGTGAAGTTTCATACTGGAGATTTCTCTCTGGATGATGCTTCATGGTCAGGTAGACCTGTTAAGTTGATAGCAATCAAATCAAGACATTAATTGGAATCAATGTTATACTACAATGGGAGATAGTAGACATACTCAAACTACCCAAATGAATATAGTTATTAGTGAAAGTGGAAAATAACTTTTTTATGTTATGGAAAAAACTAAACGAATATTTTGGACAACCCAGTATTTGTTATCCTTTGAATTTGAGTAAATTCAATATAGCATTTAATATAATAAGCTAGAAAATTAGGTCCTTTATTAAGTCTTCCCCCACTCCCAGTTAAACTCTTCTTTCCTCCGTAATCCCACAATACTTTGTTTATATTTCTAACTAAGACAATTCATTTTCCCTTGCATTACTGCTAGTGGTATTTGTAAAGCACTTTATAGCAGTTTAATAAGGATTTCATTTAATTTTCACAGCAAATCTGTATATTTTACAGATGAAACATTTTAAGAGAGGTTAGTAACAGGGTTTGTAACAGACATACACTTCTCTAATTCCAAATCTCCTAACAATTAAATATTATATTTCTTAAGGACAAAGATTCCAAGGAGCCTAGACAGTACTTTCTGAGTAACAGATGCTTTGTGTTTTAATAAATATTCTGTTCTCCATTTGAAAAAACTCTGTTTTACCTGTCTGAACTTTAATCTATTCTTGAAAACATATCTCAAAATTTTCTCCTCTAATTAGCTTTCCTTAACCCTTCCAAGCCTTACTTATCTTATTTTTTAAGGCTGTATCATGCTACTTGGTATGTTGTTACAAATGTCTTTTACATATATATTTTTAAATGCATTAGCCTTACTATTGGGGTTTATAAGCTTGAGGGCAGCCACTATGGTATCCTCTATACTACCTAGCACTTAGTTGGTGCTCTATCACCTGTTTCCTGTTTGATGCTCAATAGTCCCCAATCTACTTCCTGCTCCAATTTCTAAGCCCTTTATTTTTTTTATCACAGGCAGAGATTGACTGTTGTGACTAACTAAACATTATGATATTTTAACAGTAAATATTACTCAAACCATTCCTAAAATGTAAAGCTCACAAGTCAAGGAAATATTTTAATCATCTGACAGAAAAATTTAGTGTCTAGTTTAGAAGACTGTAGAGGGCAGCAAAGCAGCAATAGTATCCTCAAAGAAAAATGTTTTCTTAGGAAACTTCACATTTGTTTTAGTTTTGTTTGTTTTTTAAACAAATATTGTTATGATTAAAGCTTTTAGAATACAGACCTTTTAGCACACTATATACAAATTTCACCAACTACTCATGTATTTAAACATTTTTCACTATCAATTATAAATATAACAAAAATGTGTATGTATCAATGGTTAGATCTGTTTACACACAATTGAAAAAATAAGTTTGATAAATGATGCATGACTTCAAAACAGCCATAAATGCAAACTGGTTTACAAATCTAAAAGTTGAAAATGTCTTTCCATCACAAAATGTAAAAATAACCTATCTTAAATACAGAAAAGAATGTTAATGGTCTAACTAAAGTTTATTTCTTGCTCAGAAATAACAGATGTCTTCATTAGTATTACTAACTCTAGCCTTGATATGCTTCTGTTTTTCAAAATCAGTCAACTTCAGGGGCTATCTTACCTGTACAAGATAAAAAATAAATTCTCTATCACTCTACTAGTATACAACAAACAGAAGGTAACACCTTGAAAGATAATAGTTTCTTACTATTATTTCAATATTAATTTTGGTTCTATTATGAACTAGGCAAATGAAACTATCATCAAAATCATATATATGTAATCTCAGAATTGCTTAGGAATGGGAAACAACTATAAAAGTAGATATCCAACATAACTGAATTATTTGTATGTCAGTGAAAGTTTTTGTAGATGGTAATTTTTTACCTCTTTTAAGTTTAACAAGCAGAAATCAGAGATTTAGAGTAGCTGCTGCACTCATTATCATATGTAGACTCATAGTGTAGTGAAAAATGCTATGATGTTCCAGCCCTTTGCTACTAGTGAGGATAGAACTGCTAGCTATGTACCTTCTTCTACTTAAATCTATTCAAAAAGAAAAAAAATGGGCTCTCTAAAAAAAAAGTTTGCATTTAAAGTAAAGAAACCAGAGTATCTCTGAGCAGATTAAAGCTAGACAGTTTATTGTCTTAGTATTAAACTGAACTTATAGTCATGAATGATTATCTCTTATCTGAATAAAATCAGAAGGGGATTTCAAGTTCATAATGACAAGACACTTGTGAAATGAAAGTTAATCTACCCCACAGTAGCTATTACTATATTAGTCATTTTCAAAAATGATGGCCTGAGATATTCTAGTAGTAACAATCATGTCTGTCATGGATAACTTATAGAAACAGTTCTTTACAAAACTAATCTTATCAGTTTACCAATACTGACATTTCATTAATATTTTTGTTTTTTTTTTCTCTGAATTGAAGCCATTAGAAGAATTAAACTCTTAATTATATAGAATATTCTTAAACAGTGAGTTTAGTCCTAGCTATGTGCACCTATTATTATATATTTGTCTCTAGGTTTTCTCTTATCCTTGCCAGTAACAGCACTGTTATACTTTCATTACAAAATACATTAGCCATTTTAAATTTATTCAATTTATTCCTAAAACTCAAACCCAGAGTGAGATATCTTGTACATCAAGTGAGGTATGCCTCATAGAAGCTGCATCTATCCTGGGGTAAATAAAGCACAGCTGATTTTGCAATGCCAAAGAACAACTGTATTCATCCTAGGTCAATTTTGCAAACACTTCAGATTCAAAATGGGTAAGACAATGGGGAGTAAACAGAACTAAAAAAGCAAAGAGAATTTTTAGAAAAAGAAAAACCAAGGACGAACTATCTCATCAAGCAACATATTTAAAATCTATTAACTTTTTCTAGTTTAAGTAAACATGTGTGTGTGAATGTGTGCATTTCCACCCACCTTGGCAGATAGGAACAAGAAAAATATCAAAATAGAATAATAAGTGTACAAACCTCTCTAAGGATATACTTCCTAGAGAGTGTTTGGCACAACATACTGTCTGCAACATAACAGATATTACACACATACAAAATAATTTGTTTAATTAGTTTGTAAAACAGAGTATTTTACTGAAGAATTTCTTAGACCACTAACAAACTAATGTACACAGTGACTTTCCATGAGGGAGCTATATGGTCAGTTTTTCCCATTCCCAAATGATTCAACCATGGTATTCTGTTCCAAAAACCTATCTTCTGAGACTAGGATTCCACTGAAACACTTTGGCAAACATTGCTCTAAATACTGCATGACAAAAGGAAGAGAATTTGCATGCATTTCCCACTAGTGACCACATGCCACACTGTTAAACACAGAACAGGAGAGGCCCCCAGAGACAAAGGATTTCAGAGATAACTAGGATCAGATAGGAAATAAAACAATTCAGAAAAGCTTTTATAGTCATTTATTATAGCTATTACTTTTTAATTTTATTTCAACATGGGAGAGAAAATCATAAACCAAGTATTATCTGATACCATTTGGTCAATTCCTTAAACAACTGCATTGGGAAAAAGCAAATGCTAAAATCAATATAATTTAAAAAATAACTTGTTTATTCTGTGATATGTGCTATGATACATACAACGAAGCTTGAAGCAAAGTCTTTAATGCAAGAGCATACATCACTAAACAATTTATAATTAGATACTAAATTGCAGTATATAATTAATTATAAATGATATAGTATAGAAGGTTTATGGAGAAAATTAATCTTAAACTGGGCACTTCATAATCTGAGTAGGTAGAGGAAGGAAGAATAAGGACCAGAGAAGGACAACCTACTTCAGAGAAACGACAGTTTCAACCTACACTGTCCAACATGGTAGCTACCAGCCACAACTGACTACTGAACAAATGAAATATAGTTAGTCCAAACATCAATCTGTAAGTATAAAATGCATACCAGATTTCAATACTTACTATGAAAGAAAAGGTATGTCAATTTAAAAATATTAATTGCATGCTAAAATGATATTTTGGTTATATCATGTTGAATAAAATATTAACATTAATTTTATCCATTTCTTTAATTTTTTAAAAGATTTTATTTATTTATCTTTAGAGGGGAAGGGAAGGAGAGAGGGTGAGAGGGAGAGAAATATTAATATCAATGTATGGTTGCCTCTCATGCGTCCCCTCCCGGGAACTGGCCTGCAACCCAGGCATGTGCCCTGACTGGGAATCGAACCGCGATCCTTTTCTTCGCAGGTCTGCGCTCAATCCACTGAGCTACACCAGCCAGGGCTCTTTCATTTTTTTAATGTACCATCAGGATAATAAAATTATTTATGTGGCTCACATTTTATTTCTGTTAACCTGTGCTGGTTTAAACTAAATTTGATTTTGCTGTTAAATACCTGAAGCACAGAAATTTGAAGGATAAAAAAAGAAACTTGAGTGTCTACTCCATGCCACGCATACAGGGACATGTGAACAAAATAGTGGAGTATTATTTCTTTCAGAAGAGCAATCACATCTGATCAAATCATAAATAAAAATGCTGTAAAAATACCACTTTAGAGGGAAGAATCATCTGATAATATCTCTTAAAATACAAATGATCCAATCCCCACTCTCCATTTCTCACTCCTCTTGTCAAAACTGGTGATCCAGTAAGTCCATAGTAGGGCCTGGAAGGTTGTTTTGGAAAAGAATCCCTAGTAACTATAATTTGAATCCATCTGCACATCCTACTTTTGCTGACTCTGGCTAGTTAAGTAGAAATGATTTATAAGCCCCTCCCCACTTTAAAGAATTTATTTTCTCCAAAGAAACTTAGGCTTGAGAGCCAACAGGTATAATGACCAATCTATTTAAAATAAGAAAAAGTTTAATTTTATTTTTAATAATTAAGACTAAAGAAAATCAAATAGTTTTTTAAACTATTACAACTGTCCTATTTATAAAGACACAATTTACTATCTTATACCTACAAAATAATCACCTACTGTGTTGAAAAGCATACTGTCAATTCTTAGCCACTTAATCTAGTTATGAGCTGGTATGTTTACACACACACCTCAAATTCCAGTTTATGAATATCTACTCAGAATGCTGTAGAGAGTTTTTTCCTACTCATCTCAATTAGAATGAATGTTGGTAGTCAGCAGGGTTACAAGAAAAACAATCTCCTGGATGCTAAAAATTCACAGTGTAAGTATGCAATACAATATCCTTTCTAAAACAACCGTGGTACCTGCAATATGGCTCAGAAGGCAGCTCTAACTAAAATTTTAGAGGAGTGACCTACACTATAAGAAGTGGGTCACTTGTACTGCCCTGGCTGGTGTGGCTCAGTGGACAGAGCACAGGCCAGAGAGCCAAAGGGTCACTGGTTCCATTCCCAGTCAAAGCACATGCTTGGGCTGCAACCCAAGTCGTGCCCCTAACAGGTCGTGTGAGGGTGTAAGTACACATTGACGTTTGTATCCCTCTCTTTCTCCTTCCTTTCCCTCCTCTCTAAAAATAAATAAATGTTTTTTTTTTTTTTTAAAGTGAGTCACTTGGAAAACACTTAAAGCTCACCGTTAATAAAGATTCATAACACGTTTATTCAAATAAATGACTAAACTATGTCAAAACCCGTCATAAAATAAAAAATCTCAAGTTTTATAAAATTAGGAAAGTATATGGTTTCAAGACTTGATAGGCAATTTTAGATAAAAATATAAAAGGTAATCAAAGGTACATTAATAGTTTGAAAGATTTGGGATTTCAGTTCTTGGCACACAAAATCATCTTTAGTACTCATTCCATTACTGATTTAAGGATTATTTGATTTCATGTTAATAACCATGATTAATTAAATACTATATCTTCTGAAAACCATATAGTACTTCTTGTCAATTTTTACGATGAGCTTAATAGGTTATAGAATATGCTACAGCAATATATTATTTACTCACTCATTTTTAAGGAATAAATTACAGAATGTCAAAACACTCCTTTTTAGCAGGCTTCTCTTCAATAATTTCCAAATAATAGGTAATAAGCCGTAGTTTTATTCCTTACTATAGAAATATAAAATGAACATCAGAGTTGTTGAATCACTGAGTTATATATGTAAAAATATATGTAAGCTTAAGTGACTTAAACAAGGTAAGATAATAAATACACACAAACGCACACGTAACTGCCCAACTTTTTCCAATTCCTATGGACGCTGTAGCTAAATACAAGAAAAGAAGATGTGATCTTTTTTGCTTGCTTTTAAGTTTGTTTCGCTTTCCAATTATATTTGTTTAAGCTGCAGAAAGATTCATATGTGCAATAGGTATTTTAGCCTCCAAGGTAATACTGTAAGTAATTTAATAAAGTGTAAGTGAAATTGAGACTCACCTCTTCAACTCCACATTTTCAACATAATCACCAACATTCTAAGTGACTTTATGGAACTGCCAAATACTAAAATGCATTCTGTGTCATGAGGGGAAAAGTCAGCTAGGTTTCATACAAGTACACAGTTGATTTCACTGTACACTTATCTGAAGTAAATTTGACAAATGTCTAAAGAGAACTGACTGGGAAACGTACTTAAAATAATGATGTAAAGTACAAACACAGCAAATCAATGAATGAACTTAAAAACTCAATTATTCAAGACATCATGGTAGAATTTAAAAATGACAAATAGCAGACTGGCTGACTTCAATGTGCAATACACTACTAAATGCTAATATGTGAATGTTTACTATATTGCATGCACTCTGCTAACTGTTTTATTTCATTTTTTCATTTAATCCTCACAAGAACTCTATAGGCAAGGTGATATCCTTTTTTAAAAGATGAGAAACCTTAGGTTTACTGAGGTTAAATAATTTGCCAATCACACATCTAGTAAGTAGCACTCCTTTTTCAGAATCAAATTATGTAGTATCTAAACCATGAACTGAAGAGGGAGGAAGGGAAGAAGAGAAGGGGGAGAAAGACAGAGAGCACAAACTTGTACCATATACCATAATGTCTAATTTCAATAAGATCTGACTCAACTTTTTCTTCTAAAGTAGAAGAAACCTAAAGTAGGTTTTTTGGTCTTTTTTCTTCCTCAGTTCATATTTATATATCATTACCTAATTGGTTAGGTATCCCTCTTCTGGGCATAGTATCTCATGCAGAACTCCCTCATAAACTCCAAACTGTCCTATAATCATCTATTTCTTTCATGCCTACCACAATGTTATAAAATACTTTAAGCCAGGATTCAGCTTTATTCATGTTCTGTATCCCCAAGTACCTATCAAAACTGCCAGGAATATAAAAAGTACTGAAAGTGCTCTTAAAGTTTCAATATCACATTAGATCTTTTCTATAATCTTCTGAACATCCATCTTAGGCTATAAATCTTACTGAAATTGGAAGTACTAAAATCCTACATTCAAACAGGAACTTACTAAGGTCAAATAGTCTAGCTTCTCTTTCATTATACTATATCCCTGATAATAGTCTCTACATCAAGAAAAATGTTGGAAAGAAAAGTGAGATAAAGCTGATTACTTATGAATTGATCATAAAGAAATATGGAATTCCAGACTTAAATTATTGAGGTTTATCAAGTCAGATTGTATTATAAATCTAGTCTCTTTTAACCTTCATAACTAGTTATTTGTTAGGCTTAAAAAATATATATCAGAACCTGGCCATTTGTCACCTGTAAATTCTTCAAATAAGACAGCTAATGTCATGCCCAAACAGCAAATCTGATGTAATTTTTTACAGTTTTCAAATGTCAAGTCTACCAGTTACAAAGTTTTTTTTAGCAGTTAAATTAACATGATATGAAAATTACCTGTGGTAATAGATGGTATTGCAGAAGTTGAACATAGTTAAGACTATGCTAAATTTAAGCCACATATCAAAAACACCACCAAAAGAAAAAAAAAACTGCATATTACTTCAAAAGGGAAGTATTCTATTAACAAATCATCAGATAGACATTTCTAATAAGCCTAAAAATCTTTTCAACTCTAAAGCTGACTACTCACACATTAGTACATGTCAAACCTTGTAAGCAGTACTATGAATGTTAGTTCAACAGTTTATAATAAGAAAATTCTGTTTCCATGTGTACTAAGCATCCATAAGTCACAAGTGTACCCAACTCAAAGACTGAATTTAAAATAGAAAAAGTTGATGGAAAAAACTCATCATAAGGGTTCACAAACTAGGGTGTTATAACACTATAAACCAAAAAAGGAAGCTGTTAAAATGAGCAGTGCACAGTAACACAAAGCTACTGCCTGCCTCTACCACTACAAAGAGAGTTGACTAAAAACTTCAATTTACACCTCCTCTAAATCACAGTCCATTTGCCTGAATTTTTAGGACTCTAAAATATCAAGTCCCTTCTATAGCACATTATCAAAAAGATTTTTAAAAACTCTTTTCTTCTTCCATGAGAAAACAAAAGTTTCTTCAAAAAGCAATCAACACTTCACTTGCACAACTGTAAAATTATTACCCAAATTCTATTTTCTTGTGTTAGCTGTACATATTACCTAACTTCAATCTTCCATAAGGCTTTTGCCCAGCTACTTAAGCTTTTATTGGAGGTACAAATAATATTCTCAGTCCTTAACACAACCTAGGTCAAGACAATAAAACTCTTTAACACTTTTTTCCCACCCAACTGTAATCAACAATCTTCCTTAATGGAAAGAACAGTACACAAATTCAATCTAGAATCTTGTATCAATTCAAAGAAGTAACAAACATTAAGAATTTTGTGGTGGAACCAAACATCTGTGGTGGGCAGTGGGGCTACCAAAAACAAACAAAACATTGTACATTAAACAATATGCCATTTATCATTGTGTACTTTGTAAACCAGAAACTTTCATTACAGTGCTTGAAACGTAGTGGTGAACTGCAGCCTATAAGGGGCACTCAATCTCTTGAAATCTTTGCCTCTCTCATAACCAACCACCTTGACACACCTACCCCAAACAGGAGTCGCTTCTAAACCACTGTCAAAGAAATCCGCACACATCTTTCCTTTTAAGGAGTACTGGTGAAACTTCGGGTATCTTTTAAGATTTCATTACACACTGAGATCCAACAGTAGCCTTAAATACCAGTAAAAAAAAAGTCTTGGTAACCACTCTTTGAGAAACGTAAATTTTGCTTCTCCACCTTCCTCACCAAGTAAGAAGCTTTGAATGAATAAGGTCCTGCAATGTTTCGGTATTACCAAAGGACAGATAGAGCTATTCCTCAAAGGCTGGCAGCCTTATTTTGCCAAATCATCGCCTTCTATTAATGTCCACTTTCGTCCATCTTTCTTGTATAAAAGATATTTTTTATACTGTCCTTAACAAGTAGATTTTTAGCTTCCAACACGTTGGAACAGAACTTACTAGCTCCCAAATGTGACAGGAAAACTGTACCATAAACACGGGGGAAGAGACGGGGAAGATCCATGTGGTTTGTTGTGATCAGAAGAGGTGGGCACAGTCGACGCTATCAGGTATGTAATACATAAATCAAACAGTGCTTGCAAAAATAAAGACTGGCAGTGCGAGAGACGTCTCAAAACGAAGGCAGCGACAGGCTCAATACAAAGCCATCCAGAGGCAGCCAGAGCAGAACCTGGCCGGAGAAGCTAAGAAAACTGACTGTAGGGGATGCTGCAGGGTGGGCTAATATGGTGCCTTCTCCAGGATGGAAGGGGAAGAGAGGTGGACCCGAAGACTTCATTCCGTCGGACTCTGCTCCCTAAAGGTATCTAGGCTCACAGTTCAAGTTTCGCCGGGAAAAAGGGGGGCGACAAACGTGCTTCCCGGCATCTCAGACCCAGCCCTTAAGTCCACGCTCCTGACTTCCGGCTCGAATTAGCGAGGAAGTAACGGTCTCCGGGGCACACACGGAGGAGTCCGGTCAGAAAAGCAGCACCGCCGAACCCCGGCCGTCAGCGCGGCGAGCTGTGCGGCCGCAAAGGAGGGGAGCGGGCGACGGGCAGCGCATTAGCTGCCCGGGCCCCGGCCCTGCCCCGTCCTCGCCCGGGGCGCGGGGAAAAGTTTCCAACAAAAGTCTGCGGCACCCGCTGGCGCAGCCAACCGCCAGACACAACCGCCTAGCCGCGGGGGAGAGCGCCTGCCCGGCCACGGCGCCCGGACCCCGGTCGCGCCTCCCTTAGCCCACGCTGGCCGCCGAAGTTCACCTACCACAGAGCCGGGAGAAGAGAAGCAGCGGGAAGAGCAGGAGCAGCAGCGGCGGTGGCGTCGGGGGCGGCAGCAGGAGACCGGCTCCGGGGGGAGAAGCGGAGGAAAGTTGTGCTTTGCCGCCTACGGGACACAGCGGAGCCGGTCCCGGGGTCCGCGCCATTCCCCACCCTCCCCCCGGCCCGCTTGCTCGCTCGCCGGCCCCCACCGGCTCCCCCGGACCCCGAGCCTCAGGCTCCGGGCGGCGGCAGTAGCGGCCGCGGTACGACGGCGGCGGAAGGACCAGCGCGCGCGTGCCTAACTCCTAGTTCTTGAACCTCCGCCGCCGGCTGACACTGAGCGGAGAGCTAGCGGCTGCTTCGGCACCGCCGTCGCCGACGCCACTGCCGAAGCTGAGGCGGGAGCCGCCCGCCGCTGCCGCTGCCGCCGCCACTCCCCTCCCCCCCCCGGCTCCCGCCCGCCTGGAACTCCTGGGAACTCGGAACGCACCACCCCGCCCTGTGCGGGAGGGGGAGAGGAAGCCGACCCTCTGAGCGGGCGCAGGAACTCGCCCGCCCGCCCGCCCCACCACCAACTCCTGCTCCCGTCTGATCCCAGACTGCCTGCCGCGTCTCCTCCCACTCCGCTCCCCTACACAAGCTCCGCCCCCTACACACAGTCACACACTCACACACACACACAATCTCTTCTCTGCTCTTTGATAATGGGGTTTCTCCCAAAGCAGGGCTCTAAAAAGGACAAAAAAATCTGGAATAGATTAGTAGGCTCCGCCCCTCCTTCCAGCAACGTACCCCCCTTCCAAGCGTTTCCAATGGTCTCGCCCACCCCGCCCCTCGTGGGTCCACCGCTGCCCCTGGCGCAGATGGAGGCAGAGGGCGGTGGCGGGACAATCGGGCTGGTGGCTGGCCTCACCCGGACAGCGCTCTCCCTCAGGCGGGACTCGGGACTGGGAGGGTGTTGGAAGGGGAAGGCAAGATGGGGTTACCATTCCGTTGCCTCCTTAGGAAGCTGGACGCAGCCTGCTGGACTAGTCTTATATCTCCTCGCCACGGGCGCAAGGGGCTGAGAGACTTTGTCCTTCTTCCTGCTTCCCGGGACAGCTTTGCTCTCCGGATTCCTCCCTTCTTTCTAGCCCCACTTACCCCCCAGCCCGCTGAGGCACGTTTGCACGGGCATTTTCCTTGCTTCTTTGAGCGGTCGGCTCGATGGAAGGGTCAGCGTTGCCAGGCGAGGAGAGGGACCCCAGAAGGTTTGCTTTCCCTCTCTTGCTTCTCCCGGCTGCCGGGCTGTCAGCTGTCCTCGCCTGGCGACTGGCAACAGGAGGCCATGGATTTCCCCCATCGGAGCGGCTCTAGTGCGGTGGTGTTTTTCTTTGGTTTTGTTTCATTTGCATGTTCGCACGTGTAGTTTTATTCTCACTACTTGTTTTCCTTTGAACTTATTGCGGGAAAGCGACCTTTGGAAGTGTTCAACCTTTGCCCTTAAGAAGAGCATCTGTGGAACACCACGACCCTCCCTCGCTCCAGATGGGTTGCTCGCCCTGCCCTTTTCATCCGAGCGCCTCGCACAGTTCTGGTGGCCTGACCTTGGAGGCATAGCCACCGGCGGTTCTTCCGGCGTGGTGGACCGTGTGAACTGTCCTGACGGGGACTGAAGGCAAAGGACACAAGTCCTCAAGTCCTGACACCATTAATTTTACGTTAGATCTTGCCGTCTCCACGGATAGGCACAGGCACGCTCCAATAAGAAAGTCGAACTAGGATTTAGCCGCCTGTCTCAGCTAAACTAAATGATTGCCTGCCGCCAAGATCACACTGTCATTCCCCTTCAGTCACTAGGGTCTCCCACCCTCCACCCACTGACAGTGTTTTACTCACCTCCAAGGCTACATACCATTCTACCCTTCTGCCCACATATTTTTTTAACTTCCGCCTCCCATCCTAGTTCTTAGTGTAGAACCTCTCTTCCTCCACCACCTTTTCTCTCTTCCACTCTACCCCTGCCTGCCTCTGCCGTTCTCCTTAAGCCTGTCTCCAGTAGCCACTCCTTTCCATCACCTTTTCTCAGGGTGCACTTGTGACTAAACCTTGCCCTGCATACGCTCCACGAAATCCCCTGATGATGATGATCATAATTGACGAAATGTGGCTATTGTGACATTCCTAAGCTCTGCTGACACTACCATTTCCCTTGAGAAAAATTATTTTTCCTTTTTTGCATTCCCTAAACCTAATTTCACTGCTAAATTTAGAGTCAACTGCGCAGCAACTAGCTAATTATCTGTTAAGATAGCCACTTGAATACGTTGTTGATAATCAGTTAAATGTTAACCAAAAATTTAATGTCTCTAGCCAATCTCATCCTCTCCCTGTCCCCCAGCCATTCCCTAATGGTTCCAGTCTTCAGAAAAAGTAATTTAGCCAACATTTGAAAAGGTGCCAAAGGCTTAATATGGGGGCCACTGTTTGATTGCCATGGAGACCAGAGGGATTAGCTGGTTTAGTGCTTCTCAAAAGGATGATGCGGAGATTTAAGAAATATGTATCCTCCGTATTTTGAGAAATGGATTAGTGGCATGCTATGATTATATTCTCTTCTGACCTAAAGAGAAGAGAGAGCTTGGAAGAGTAGTATTTATAGACGTTATATAAGCATTGAAAGAGCGCTGTGCTAGTGTTTTATGTGCATACAAGCATTATGTTATAATAATTATTTGTGTTGATATAGCATCTTCAGCCAGAGATGTCAAAGCACACTCTTTTCACAGAAGGTAGCAATTACTATTATTTCTATTTGACATCTGGAGGAACCTAGGCACAGAGTTTAAGTGCAAAAACTACCATCCATGTGGTGGTTTTTCTGCCAGAATCAAGTTTTTGCCTTCCATTGAGCACCACTAACCTCCTGAGATTCTTAAGTTAAAAACAAATTTGCTGAGGTAACTCAAATTTCTACTTCCTAAGTGTCCGGTCTTAAATTACATTCTCCTCAAGTAAAGATGTACTCACCCCAAGCTTTCCTGTTGGAAATTATTATTAGCTACAGAAAAAGATTTTACATTATGTTGTATAGCTTTTTTTTTCAAGGACTAGAATTATTGGTTTTATAAAAACCTTTAACATGAGAGCATTACTTGGTTTTACACCATTTTTAATTGTCTAACTTTAAAGACAAGTTTACCATTATTATTCAAGGGACAAACTGGTTGAAGGAATACTTAATTATAGCTAACTTATTAATATTTGGGGTATCATCGAATCCAAAGTATGCATGTATTTTCTAAGAAAAAGTATCTGAATAAAGAGCAATATGATCCTAATGTCAAAAATAATTTCATTTGTTTTGGGTTAAGAATACTGATGATATCCACCCCAGTTTCTGCCTCAAAAGACTGTTGGCCAATTATTGAGGTTCATTAACTCTTAACTAAAAAACAAAGGTTGATATGTTAACAAAGAAGTAATTATATACAATGCTGGGCATTTTACATTTACTCAAATAATCCAAATTAAAGGTTTAAAATTATTATTAGAATTTCATAGCTGACTCTGAAGCAAAGGGAGTATTTTATAGTATAGGTAGGCCATTATGTACTCTAGGTAGTTGCACTTACCATCAGCAAATTTTTTATAACCTGCTACATGAAGTATAGCTTTTCCCTATATGAAAGAGATGTGCAATGCTTTGTGGAATGTTTGAACTTGGTACTATATTTGATAATAAGTTGATTTTACCTGGCTGTAATCACAATCTTCTAAAGCACAACTATGCAAATATTTAAAAAAACAAACTACAAACCCACCAAAAAAGTCCACCAATTTACAAATCTTTACCAACCACACATTTATCAAATGCAACTTTCCTGCTGAAAAGATCTCTCTACCCCCATAGATTTATACTCTTTACTTCCTCATATTTCTCGAGGTCTTTGCTTAAATTTCACTGTGTCTTCAAGATCTTCTATGACCATCCCATATGAAAGAGTCACCTCATCTCTATCCCTATCCCCTCTTACTTTGCTTTGTTTTCTCCAATGCACTCACCATTTGACCTGGTATGTATCTTTATCTATTGTCTGTTTTCCCTTTGCTAAAATGAAAGTTCCACAAGGATGAGTGGGGGCTATTTTTTCACTGTTGAAACCCAACCATCTAGAACAATATCTGTCATATAAGTCCCAGATTGTATGATTAAATGATAAGTATAGAGACATAGCATACTCAGTTGTATGTCTGGTGTCAGATAAACTCAAAAGAAGAATATTGATTTTTTAAGGTCTTCAGTATATGATCATGTTGAGTTTTTTAAAAACTGGAAGATGATTATGCTGACTATTGCTTAGGTCTCCTGATTTCATTTATTTTAGTGCTGCTATTAAGCTATTATCTTTCCCATCCATATTTACACTTCCATACACTGGGTTTGTGATTTGGGGGCTGTGCTATCAATAGATATCACTGGAAGGAAGGTGGAAGGCAAGAGTAGAGGAGAAGATACCTGCTCCTTTCTATTTGCTTCCTGTTCCTATCAGTATCACCTCAGCAGTAAAAGCCCTTGATACCATCATCAGTGGTTGGTCCCAACCTCCCAGTTGCTGTGCACTCTAAGAAACAAACTCATCATGACTCCTCAAATGTACCAGCACCAGCCCAGCTGTATCCACTTCTCAGAGGTCCATTTCCTAGCTGAGCAGAATCCCTTCCCTGGGCTTCTGAGTTCTAATAATCCAACCTTTTCCCTTTGTTCCCACAGCTATAAATCTATTGTAAAACAATAGATTCCTACAGCTCATATCTGTGGATGACCTGCGTTACACTTTTTGGTCTGGAGACTCCCATTCAAACCATAGTGTAACAATACCCTATTATTAAGTTCCCTAGGAAACATAGTATGTTTTCTGTTTTCTGGATCAAACCTTGACTGATGCTCTATTTTTCTGTGACTGGTTCTCAAAACCTTCCCTTGTGCCAGTCATTTTCTCTAAGTTAAAGTATTTAAAATCACAGAGCCAACATCAATTCATCAATTAATGTAAATAAAAAGTATGGAAAATGAGAGAAGATAAGGAAAGAAAGATAAAGGAAGATGAGAGGTGACAGAAGATAAGGAAAGAGATTTGACTTTGGGTGATAAGCACAGTGCAATATACAGATGACATATCATAGAATTGTACTCTCAAGCCTATATAATTGTATTAACCAATGTCACCTCAATAAATTTAATTTAAAAAATAAAAAAGTAAACATGAAAGTGTTCAGAAACAAAATAAATAAAAGTGTAGGTTAAATTTAGGAAAGATGATTGAGCTGCTATGTGCTGGAGTCTATGTTAGCTATTGGGAATGGAAAAGCCCAAGTCCTTACTTTCCAAACCATAATATATATTCTTGCAAATAATGGAGCATAGTACAGTACAGGAGAGAGCAGAGGATAAGCCCCACGTACACTTAAACGACAGTCCTAAAAGCAAAGAAAACATTTGAATAATCTTAAGGAATGAATAGGAATTTTTTCATACAGATGGGGTAAAAGCAGCAGAGGGAATAGGAGAATGATAGATGGAAGGTTACAGAGGCATGATAGAGTATAATGTGTGTTGGCAAGTACTAGTATTTCTGTGTTGCTGGAGGGTAAAACCCAAAGAATTAGGAGAAAATAGAGATGTGTAGGCAGGGTGTTTTTAAACCTTGTAAAGAAGTTTAGATTGTATCTTGTAGATCATGGAAATAAATGAAGAATTTTAAGTAGGAAATGACAAAAGTAGGTTTGGTTTGCTAGAAAAATCAGAAAATAGTGTGAAGGTGAAGAGGGATGAATTGTCAGGGAATTTTGGAGAATTATAAGGAGAAATTTAGTAAGAACAGAGAGAATGAAGGTCTGAATTGAGCAGTGATAAAGTGGATGGGAAAAAGAAAATGAATTCAGGAGAACTTAGTATTTTAAAACAAAATAGTTTGTTCCCACGTTGTTTTGAATGTGGTGTAGCTAGCTAACAGATAGTAATGCAGACGAATAAGGGAAATACAAGACAAAAGAGACATGAGCAAAAGGAAAAAAGAAGCACTAAAAAGAAAGTAATGAAAATGTGGATAGAGACAGAGGAATATTAGAAGAGAGAATATGGAGAAGAAAATGGAGGCAGATCAAATGACAAAGATTGCAATAATATAATTGATGGTTTTATAAACTATTGGGCAAATTTTATAGTTTACTTCCACTTTATATTATTATAATATTATATCATATTATTTTAATTCTTGTGGGCATGTCTCAGATTCATATAATGCCCAGTACAGTTTCTTTTATATTATCATTAACCAATAAGTATCTGTTGAATGGAAGGGAGAAAAAAGAAAGAATAATTTTGTGGATGGTCTTGCTGTTGGATTTAGATTGAACTGAACTAAAGAAATCTGGTGTCTGTGTAGGTTCATTATAATAAAGAGCCACTTTTCTCCCAATGGGTGTTTCAACAGATCCTACCCTAATTAATTTAATTTGTACCCTTTGGTATCTGAGCCAAAACAGATACTAGTCAGCCACTCCACTTCTAACATCCCAGGGAGATGCACATAGGGAGGCTATCAGATGTAATGTTAAAAGCCCTGGACCTTCACTGCCTAGGTTTCAGTTCAAATTCTCTACTTTGTGACCTTGGGTAAGTTACTCAGTTTCTTAGTTTCCTCAGAGGAAAATGATTATTCCTTTCTCACAATGTTGTTTAAGGATAAAATTAGTTCATGCAATGACTTCAGAATAGATCTGAATATATATATATATATATATATATATATATATATATATCCCAAAAGGTGTTTGTTTGTTGTTATTAGTAGTAGTAGTGTAATCAAGCACAGGTTTGGCTGCCCACTGCTTCGAAAGCCAATACTTGAGAGGCAGTTAATGTTGTAAAAGAAAAATGGTTTTTGTCAGGTGTCAGCAACCTGGAAGATGGGGGACTCTCATCTCAAAGCCCATCTCAGTATCTCAGGAATCATGGCTAGTTTATATACAGCAAACATGGAAAGAGGGGAATTAAGGAATTTCTGCCAATGTGCAGTTCCTTAGCTCTGCTCTTGGGGGGTTTCGGTGTTATCTCCATGTGCATCATCCTATAGTTTCATCCTCCATCTGCAGATTCACTGCTGATATCTGGGAACAGGATGTACATGGAGCATTTCTGCTAGTTCGGATATGAGTCACTGATGACTGTCCAGTTTCCTACCATCAGAGTCATGCCTTGGTTAAGTAGGAGTTGCAACAGTTGATGTCTATAAAATACTTCTAATGCAACTTTCAATACATGAATCTTCTATGAGTTTGTTAGTATAGCCTATTCTATAATAACAACCTGATCAGTATATCATGTTTATTTCAATCACTGTTACAATTCTCCACTGCCAATTTTTCCTTCATATCTATGGAGCTATTGGTGTCCTCTGAGTCTTCTGGGGGAATAAAAAACTTTAGCCTGTTGTAAAGCAGTCTCGTGAGTTAAAAGCAGATATATGTTTTGCAGGCATCTCTTAAGGAGATATAATTTTTCCAGTGTGGGAAAAATAAGCCATAAAAGCTTCAAAACAATAAAAACAAGCATTATAAATAAAAGAATGGTTAAACCTAAATTAAATTCCTCCTAACATGATCTTGAGTCTTTGTGGTATCCATGAAAATAGACTCACAAATCAATCTCCAGTTCCCTCAAAGAGAAGGGTACAATGGCCTAATTTTTGTTGAAGCCAGGGAGTGTGTTGCCTGATTTTGGTGATGCTTATTTCCTCCTGAGCTAAAGTTTCAATGTAAGTACAACAAGAGGAGTTGATGGTCACACAAACTTCTTCTTGTTCTGCTAATATGTAGTCTAAGGCAACTCACTTGCCTAAGACAACTTTAGCTTGAGCATCCAGAGATTCCTGAATATTAGCAAGTGAGGTGGCAGTTTCATTGGCTATGGTGATTAAAGTCTTGGAGAGATTGCGAAGTACATGCTGATGTGCAGCAGCCCCTCACCAGGGTAATGGAATACATCTAAAAAAATATTCATCACTGGGATTCTTCTGGAAAGATCTCAGGCCATTTGTGTGAAAATTGATTGCTCACCCTGGAGTCACACCTACCCAAAACAGTTTTACCTTCTTGTTTGTAGATCTAAAGAGGGAATAATTCTCCTCTGTTTTTAACCCTTGTACAGGTTAAAAACATCTGGAGTTTGAGTACATGTTCTGGTGGGACCTGCAGGTGAAAATGTTGGCTTTTAGGAAAAAAGGTTACTTGGGTGGACAATTTACAGAGCAAGTCCCATCCCAGCAGAGAGAAGGCACATTCAGTCAAATAGAAGAAGCTGTGGAAGCCATGTGATAACTTTAATCTCTGAAAGGCATTCCAAAGGCTGGAGGGAGGCTTGTTGCTGCATTTGTCTTGTTATCCTTACAACAAAGGCTTGTGTTTTCCTATTTTTATTTTTTAGTCAATCTGGTGTTTGATCTGGAGTACATAGCTCCTGTGTCTACTAAAAGTCAACCAACTTATTTTCCTCTGTCAATCGTATCTGGGGCACCTATGTGGAAATAATAATGGGTGGGGATGTATCTAGAGGAGCTTTGGGCCTCCTCGTTCACCATTCCATTTCACCATCTGCATATGCGATCTTGTCATGCATAAGTGAAAAATAAAGCTTTGAAGACAATTAACTGAAGTAGAGCTTAATACCTATAACTGTGTATTATAGAGTCTACTGAAATGCAATTTCTCTCCTTAATACTACCCTCTACTTATCAAAGAACCAAATCAAGACCAATTCATTTACTGCATTAATCCTTGTTTCAGTTTGGTCTATTTGCATAAATATAATAGGAATAGCAATTGATCTATATGATCTCTTCAATGTACTTGGCTGGAATCTTGTAAGAAATTTCCAGATTGAGCTTCAATTAGTACCACAGGGCAGAAAAGCCAAGCCACCCAGTTGCCATCAGGTTTTGACCACAATAACTATAACTTTGGGTGAGTCCCTCAATTTCTTGAGATCCTCCCAAATGTGTTGAGGTTGTTCCTTGCCAACTCCCAGGAAAGCAACTGTTGTTTCTAACCTGGAAAGACTGCCATGAACCTTATGGATAAGCAGGGTACCAGGCCATTTCTCCAAGGGGCTTTTATTGGCTTCAAAGTCAATCTTCATTTGTTAAAGTTTTCTGGTGTAATCCGGTGTCTAGGCAGGTCTCTCTCTGAGACATAACATTCCAGTCAAAGTCTTGGTTAATAAAACCACAATTGGAAACCAGTTTTATGTGTCCTATTATAAAGAAATCAGATTCTTATTGGATTTATGTAAACAAATATATTGCTATATAAATTATAACATTCATTCATTAAGAGTTTCTAAATTCCAGAGGGATTGGGTAGGAAGAAAAATATAAATGCGTCAATATTGCTTATAGAAGTATAATATTACCATATTACCATTTTAAGAAAATAAAAACAAGTTTCCTTATGCCTGAAAAACAAAAGATTAAAAGTTAGTAATATTTTCAATAAAACATTACAAAGCTACAGTCATCTTTAGTTCATTCTGTCCCATAATAAATTTTTGTTTATGCTGATTATTTGCCAGTATTTTTATAAATCCAGTTACTCCATTGCATTCTAGTAATTGTTAATCTGTTCAAAAATATTCTGAAAATTTATTCTCAGAAATATGTAATTTAGAATAAGTCAGAGTCATTTCCATGGATCTTTCTCAAGATGTAACATATTTGTAAATGCATCAGGGTAAAACAATGACTATCTATAAATGACAAAAAACATTTAAGTGCAGTGGTTAAAGATCTGATTATAATGCAATTGACAATTTTTTACAAATGAAATTATAACAGAAGTTTGTAAGCTCTTAGAGATTTTTATATAATCTCTAGAACATCCATTTTAATAATAAATGTATGTGTATATAAATAAAACATAGTTATTATTTATTTGACAAAGATTCCAATGTACTTTAAGCATATCAAATAGGCCTAATTTGTTCAAAATTTCATCTTCAGAAGAATTTCAAGTCCCCATGGCATTCCAGGCACCCATTGGAATGATCCAAAGCCAATTTTAGGTCAAGACAAAGTCTCTTAAAATTGAAACCCTGGGAAGTTTGTCAAACACACTTGACTAAAAGAATATGTAGCATTGCAAAACAATATTGAATTATTTATTTACCTAAAGTGATGATAAAGGTATCAAACACAAATACAGGCCAGCAAAACTTTAGATATTACAATAAAGAATATGTGTTTTTAAGTAATCAAGTACCTGATTAACACAACAAAACATAACACAAATCTTTTTTAAAATAAAATCTTAGCTATCTAGGCAGATACAGAAAAACTTTTTTCCCTTTCAACAGACTGAAGAAGAACCAAACAAATTCCGTGTTAGCTTACTGTGTATATTTATATTAATTTACCTAGTTAAACTTATTATTCAACTTAACTATTAATATATAATTTCCTCTTAAGATTGCTCCTCATAAACCTTCAATTTGCAGAGGCTCTGTGAAAAATAAACAGTCTTAACTTTGCTTCTTCTTAACTCATTCAGAAATAACTAACTTAAAAACCAATTACATTCTTCTTTTTCTTTAAGAAATGTTTTTGTACTTTATACCTTTTAATTCAAACCATACAATTTCTTTCCAACTTAATTAGAATTCTTAATTCTTAGAAGCCTTGATTTTTAGTGACAAAAGTAATGTTCTTTAGATTGATACTTCTATGAATACATTTCATAACTTTTAGAAACAGTTTTTTCCAATGTCAAATAGACTCACACTTTCAACAGACATACTTCAAATAAAGTACAAGACATATTTGTTAACAGATCCAAATTCACTTTCTGCAGTAAAAAGCCAAAATACACAAACTCAGATCAATTACTATTTTAGTAACCTGTTATTTCAAAATATCTATATATATTTAATCATTTTCACCATTTAACCCAGCAAAACTATCCAAGTCACCCAAGACTTTGGGAAATTATATTATGTATATTTATAGTTATTTCTAAAAAGCTTTATCAGAGATTTTTAGCTTCTGGCCGATGGAGGAGTAGGTACACACACTTTGCTTCCTTGCATAACCAAAAGAAGGATAACACCAATTTAAAAACAAAAAACAATAAGAACTGCAAGAAAATAGAAGTGCATAGAGGTCTGACAACCAAGGAGTTAAAGAAAAGAACATTCATCCAGACTAGTAGGAGGGGCAAAGATGGGAATCCAAGGAGAAAAGGATGTATGACAAGACAGCAGCTGGCAGACTGGAGTGAGCGGGGCAGTAGCTGGTGGACCAGGCTGTTCCAAATTAGCAAGCAGATAAAACCATGAGGAAAAATGGGGAGCAAGGTAGATTGTACAACCCAGGTTTCTAGCATGGGAAAATAAAGGCTCAGTATAACCTCTGGCTATAAAAACCTGTGGAGGTTGCAGTGGTGGGAGAAACTGCCAGTCTCACAGGAGAGTCTGTTGGAGGGGTTCATAGGGTTCTAGAATGTACACAAGCCCACCGACTCGGGAATCAGCATCAGGGCAGCACCTCAAAGGGTACAATTTTTGGATAGTGGGAGAAGTGACTGAAAGTGGAGCAAGAGCCAAGCAAGTGGCACTGTTCCCTCTCTGACCCCTCCCCCACATTCAGCAGCATACCTCAGTGAAGTGGGTTGCCTTGCCATGGCGAATACCTAAGGCTCCACCCCTTACAACATAACAGGTATGCCTGGACAAAAAAATATGCCCAAATGAAAGAACAGGTCAAAACTCCAGAAAAAGAACTGAGGAACCAGGAGGTAGACAACCTATCACATGCAGAGTTCAAAATACTGGTAATCAGGATGCTCACACAAATGACTGAGTATGGACACAAAATAGAGGAAGAAATGAAGGCTATACAAAGTAAATTAAAGAAAAATATACAGGGAACCAATCGTGAAGGGAAGGAAACTGGGACTCATATCAATGACTTGGAACAAAATGAGGAAATGAACATTCAACTGGAACAGAAGGAAAAAGTAAGAATTCAAAAAAAAAAAATGAGGAGAGGCTTAGGAACCTCTGGGACATCTTTAAACATTCCAACATCTGAATCATAGGGGTGCCAGAAGGAGAAGAGGAAGAGCAAGAAAATGAAAACTTATTTGGAAAAATAATGAAATATATCTTCTCCTATCCGGCAAAGGAAATAGGCATACAAGTCCAGGAAGCCCAGAGAATCCCTAACAACTCAGACCCAAAGAGAAGCACACCAAGACACATCATAATTAAACTGGCCAATATTAAAGATAAGGAGAGAATCTTAAAAGCAGCAAAAGAAAAGGAGTTACCTAAAAGGAGTTCCTGTAAGACTATCAGCTGATTTCTCAAAAGAAATCTTTCAGGGAAAAAAGGGGCTGGAAAAGAGCATTCAAAATCATGAAAAGCTAGGACTACAACCTAGATTACTCAATCTAGTAAAGTTATCATTTAGAATGGAAGGGCAGATAAAGTGCTTCCCAGGTAAGGTCAAGTTAAAAGAGTTCATTATCACCAAGCCTTTATTATATGATGTGTTAAAGGAATTTATCTAAGAAAAAGATGATCAAAACTATGAACAGTAAAATGACAACAAACTCTCAACTACCAACAAACCTAAATCAAAAGCAAAAACAAACTAAGCAAACAAGTAGAATAGGAACAGAATCACAGAAATGGAGATCATGTGGAGGGTTATCAGTGGGAAGGGGGAGGGGGAGAAAGGGGGAAA